>OMLB01001932.1:1526-23493 GCA_900302555.1 Myripristis jacobus
CTCTGAGGTACACATTGGTTCATTTTTACTCTTACGATACCTGTTTGGTGCCACTTCTCAGTCACTGTTGTTCTTATCCATTCCATGTTTTTCAATCCTCTTTGCCCATTCATTACATGCCTCATTGTTTGTTTGTCTGTTTGTGTGTTCATCGTAATCATTTATATATTTCATTTACCATAGTTAGTAGTGTATAATCAGTAGTTATAGTAATAAAGTGTGTTTAAATTCACGTCCGTTGTTGTGTGGTTTTGTGAGTGGAATTCTTGGTCTCTATTCGGAAAAGATCCGACTGCCCTTTTATTTTAATTTGATTATTTCCAGGCCAAGGCTATCATCTGAAAAAGGTAATATTCCTGATATAAACTGCTTTTCTGCCTGATCACCAGAAACGTAGTTTCATCAGTCATTGTTGCGTCTTTCATCCGGCCCAGTTGCCGTAATAAACTGATCATCACCCTTAAAGTGTTGAATAGTTTATTCGTATACTTTCCCCATTAGTTATGATAGTCTATCCAAGCGAGTAATCCTACACAAATATTAACTAAATATGATTTCCAAACTCAGGGCCTCCCTCTCTGAGTGGGCATTAGGCTCACGCACATGCCAACAGTCATGAGTTTTGGCCCCTGGAGAGTTAAATGCTTGTGTAAGGCATCTGAATTTTGACGATGATTTGGCACATTTTAAGGTACATTTTATTTATTTCGTTTTCTAGTAAATGATTTTAACATTTTTTACTGGTGTTCCACTAATTTTTTGCATGTTTTTGAAAGAAAAAGTGAATTTAATCCAGTTTCAAATGGTTAATTCAGGCATTCACTTCTTCCAATCTCGAATCCTGTAACTCACATTAATAAAGCATTAGTAAGCCACGTATCTCCTGATGTCTGCAACTACACAGTCAGTCAGTGTCTAAAATAAATAAATAAATATACAAATAAAAGGACCATATAACTGCTCTGGCCTCTTACACTGGCCTGTCTGTTACAAGACCAACTTCAAAGTCCTTCTGTTTCTTCTTAAAACTTGGCATAGTGTTGCTCATGGATACATTTCTGAACTCCTCCATTTTCCCTCTCTACTATATATTTTAATTTGGTAAACAATGGCTTTGAGTGTTTATCAAGGTAATTTGACCATGAATTGAAGCCCACCTTGCTGAGCCCAAATTCTGCATCTTCATCCTGTGGGACACCATAGTTGCCCACAAGCGGGTATGTGAGGGTCAGAATTTGACAACGGTAGGATGGGTCCGTGAGAGCCTCGGTGTAGCCCACCATGCCGGTCTGAAACACTGGAGACATGCACAGATCCATCAGTACATCACCATAAGACTGTAACAAATATGTTAAGGGCGCACTGGCTGTTTGCTTTATACAAACACAGCAAATCTTAGTCGAGGGTCAAAGGAGAATGGCGCAGAATGCTATGGATCAGTTGGAGTTGCAGGAGGAGTGCCTGCAAACAACTGACATTGTCTTGAATAGCAATAAATGTGTTTTCCACTGTGATTTAACTGCTTTAGGTGCAATTTTGATTTTCCTAACCTTTATCTACGTTTCTGTTTCAGCAGTTACAGTCTTGAATAGCAATAGTAAAAAGCACACATGGTATTCAGTGTTATGTGCGGCCAAGGTCATGTATGCCATCTGAGATCTGACAAAGGTGCACACTTCAAAGGAGCTGAAGGAAGCTCCTGAAAATCTGGATCACAACAAGTTACTGACTCCCTCTACTGCAGAGGGGGTCAGAGTAGACCCTCGGCCTCCCAGTTAGAGCTCGTCCTGAGAAAGCATGGCAGAGAATCATTCACCTCCACAGGAATGTGTCCTACCCCCTCCCCAGCCAGCAATCTGATACATGATGAGCACTTTCACACACTTCTGTGTGATACTGAGCTCAGTTACCAAGCTGCTGGATGATCCCCAGTAACAAAGTGAGAAAAAGAAAAATTAAAAAGAATACAGGAATACTCTGTCTACTGTGGGGTTTACACCCTTTCTGTTGAGACAGAAAAACAAAAATGACAATCATATTCTTCACTTTTGGGGAGTAAAGAAAATTTTTTTAACCAACCTCCCAAAAGGGTGTTGTGATGTTGTAAGGATGCATAGTGGCGTGGGGCTGTAGTTACATGGAAACTATAGCCCTGTTTCTGGTAAGCCTCACCTACTGCCTCTCTGACTGGCTCAAAAAGTTGGTCAGGTTTTTGCAAGTGCATAACCAGCCTTCCCACTATGTTTCATGCAAATCCTTCTGCTGCCTCTGATTACTGGTGTGTGGTGTATTTTTCTTTACTTATCAGGGGTTTGAGGGTCTTAAAGAGGACTTTCATCTCCATTTATGATGGAGTGATGGAGTGACACAGAAGTGGAATTTTCATCACTATGAAGTTTGAAATGATGTAACTTTCCAAAGAATTGCACACATTGGCCCAGACGACGCTGTGATGTGGTCGGAAGTTGACTCTGTGATCAAAGTGATTGGTGGCACCGAGATGCAGGTGGCACTGTCTCTAGCCCCGGCACACTCAGTACTGACGTGGCTACAGAATCCCGCCAAATGCCATGGGAAACCTGGGGTTTTGATGCTGTCTGCTTATTGCAGAAGTATATACTTTGGCGACATGTTCCTCCAGGGTATCTAACATGTTAAAAATGAAACACACAAGAAACCTAAACCGGGTACGCAACTTAACTTGGTGATAAAATGTCAGTAAACAGGAGTAGAAATGCTAGCATGAACTCACCAACTTCTCCTGATACGGACACATGAGCACCAAAAAGGCGTCCTCTGAACGTGGTGCCATCTTCTAGAATGAGGGCTGCCATCCTCTCAGATGCTGTGTGCTCTCAGGGCTCAGCTGGCTGGGATCACAGTGAGCAGGATGCTAGGGCTCAGCTCGGGCTCCCACGTGAAAGTCACGCCGCGCCGGGGAGCAGGAAGATGCAGTCGACAAAAACTTTCGATAAAAACCAGACCGGACGTCCAAACACGAGGCTCTCGCTGCTGCTCTAATTCCAACCCACACGTGGACAACAAGTACAACAGCAAAGAGGGTTTTGGAGGGTTAGAAGCAGAAAAACCTCACAGGACCGGGAAGGCACTGTTCCCCACGCCACCAACAGCGTGGAAATCAGCAAGAAGCGTCCGGTGTCATACTAGACCCAACGACAGCAAGCACTTCCGCTAACAATTTCAAAATAATTAAAAAAAAACAACAACACCTTTTTATTGAACATACATTTAAGAACATACAGATCCTCGTACAAACAATGCACCATAATATCAATGTTAATAATAACACTGAATAACAATAAATACATGGGAATGAGGTTTTATAAACAAATACATACAGAAATGTATTATTGACCGGGCGCATCTTAAACACATGGAGATATAAACAAAAGTACACAGAGGCAAAGACTTGGGCATGAACTCTCTCAATTCTTTTTTGCTTTTCCATTTTTATTTATTTTTTTATTTTTTTTATTTTTTTGCTAGAGTACATTATTAAGTGACAGGAAAAAATAATTTGAAATCATTTATAAACCAAGCAAAGGAAGGCTTGCTATTCCTCCACTAACCACAATGAATATGACATTTAGCCATGCAAAGGATCAATTAAAGACAGAATTTTGACTTTTTCTCTCATAATTCTGACATTAATTTTAGAATTCTGAGATTTTTTTGCCTTACTTTTCGAATATAATAATAATCTATACAGATGTCACGTCAGACAAACAACAGGCCTTTCTCACAGCAGCAATGATGACATGAAAAAGCAGGGTAAACACAGGTGTTACTACTGACATTCATGGAGGTTGTTACATTTACATTTAATGCCGCATTCATATTGTATTTATCATAATAATCATTTTCTGACTTATTCATGTCAACATCCCAGTCTAATTACAATTAGGAATCTAATGTTTTTCTGAAAGCACCCTTATATCTGATTAGGACAGTAGTATGACTTGGAAGTATTTGAAAATGATGCCTGATAGATGTAATCAAACCCAAAATGAATACTACTTTTGTCATGTATACTTTCTTAACCAACAACCAACTCTGCCTGTCATAGAACTGTGCACATTTTGTCAAATTAATGGATTAATAGTTTGTTTGTTTTTTTTTAATCTTGATATGGACTTGAAGAACTTTTGCTTACTTTATATTCCCCGTTGACTTATTTTACTTGAACATACCAGTCATTTTGAATGAAATCCTACCCGCTTCTACCCTCCTTCCCATGTCGTACACTTGTAATAACAGAGCTAGGGCACCAGAACTGGTCATGCTGGTTCACTGGAGAGGCTCTGGTATACATATGTACAAGTACCTGGGCTCACCTGCTGTGGCTCCCTGTGCTGCCACAGCTTTATTGTGAAGGCGGGCTCGGCATGTCATAGCACTGTGGCTGTCTGCGGGCAGCTTGACGGCACCGCGTCAACCCTGACCTCACCACGTTGGAGGGGGAAGGCGTACCTGGAACAACAAGCCATGGCAGCAGCAACTTCATTAAACGCTTTCATTGCAGCAACTTGTTTTGCAGCCTGAAACTATAACAGCTATTGGCTGTGGGGCTTTTGTCACAGCAGTAGATGGCATCTCTTTAGATCCTAGATTGATTATCCGCCGTTGCAGCTCACATTACAACAAATACATGGCTTTCACATGATACTCAATAATGTCTTCTTTTAATACAATGCCATCTACTTCAGATATAAGGTTATTTAATTACTAGTAAACCAGCCAGTCGGTTAGGGCAGTGGCTGTGCCAACAATGTATTTACTACGGAAGATGTGATAGCGTCATCTGTTAAAAAAAAAACAAACAAAAAAACCTGGAATGAACCCTGTAGTGCTGCGGAAAAAGTCGATATGGAATGAACCCTGATCCTGTCATTTCATCACTGGCTGGTTAACTAGTTTTGGTTAATACAATCTCAACCACCAAGGTAGTCCCATTTTGAAATCTCAAGTCTAATGTCCATTCCCATGAGTTACTGCAGGGCCGTGCAAAGACTGCAGGAGGGCAGGCACGCAACTGAGGAGGGGGCACCCATCCACCAAATACACAAACTACACTAATTTCATAATCACATGTATTACAACAACAACAAGAATAACAAGAAGTAGCCTGAAATGCTGACCAGCAGAACAGCTCAAATATATGATCTGTGCTGCCAGTCAAAATTTAAAGGCTTACTCATATTAGCTCCGTGCTTCAGCACAGTACACGTCCTCCACTCTGGCATGGTTGGAGGAGGTGGCGTTCATGCACGAGCACATGCACAGTCACGCACGCAGCGCACAAACGTGGATATGACGTGAATCGTGCGACTGTCCCTCCCGCGTTTTCTCCTGCCTCCGCAAAAATTGTTTTATGCACACAGTGCAATTCTGCAACAGTGCAATTGCAAATTGCCGCCTCACACAATCAATAATCAACCATGTTGTCTGTGTTGTTGTCCATTGTGCTGCTGCAACCACTTATAAACAAAAGTCAATTTATGATGACGTCAGGCCATGCGTGTGTCGTATTTCAACGTGATGACGTACATACCAGAGGCAACAGTGCATTCGTGCTTCAGAACAATACAGAACAACTGGGCCTAAAGTGAGTGCACTGTAAGAGAAAATGTGGCAGCATGCTGAGTCAGACTGTGACCCCTCACACCAAAGGATGTTTCTCCCTAACAACAACATGGATAGATGCTATTTAATTTCATAGCTGAGGGCAATAAA
The DNA here is from genome assembly GCA_900302555.1 of Myripristis jacobus. Taxonomy (NCBI): domain Eukaryota; kingdom Metazoa; phylum Chordata; class Actinopteri; order Holocentriformes; family Holocentridae; genus Myripristis; species Myripristis jacobus. Next base: position 7,281 of record OMLB01001932.1, read on the forward strand.
ACATAACAAAGTTAAGATTATACATTACTTAAGGAATTAAGAGGTAATATCATGTCAAGCAACATCCATAGCACAATTATATAATGTACATGAATCACACCAGGTTTTCTAGATTCTCAAGGTGAAGAAGGCGTTTTTTATTGTATGGTTATCAGTAGCAGTAAATAGATTTTGGTGTTAGATTGTCTAGTCCTAACTTTTTACAAGCCAGACAGACTAATGAGATTTCATATTTTCACAATTTCATGTTTTAAGTAAGGAATGTAATCATTAAAAATAAGTCATTAATGAGTCATTGTTTCCCATCTAGTCTGGATGCACGGGCTCCCGATGATCCACATGCAGGTCACCAACTTGAGGAACCGTCCGTTCACAGAGGGGAACCTCTACTCTCTGGCGAGTCCACACTTTGCCTTTACAGCCGCCTCACTGGAGAGGGTGAGTTGACCTCCATTCCTCATGGAGTGTTAAATATCACACAGCTGGCGTCTCCCTTTGTCTATCTCGACAGGGACCAAGAGGAGAACACGTCACTGTGCCCTCTGATGGCAGCAGAAGACACTGTGATGTTCCCCTGAGGGGAACATGATGCCTTCTGTGCTCTCCTCTTTCCATACGGCCAGAGGAAGAGGAAGAGGGACAGTGAGGCTGACAGCAGCAGCCTTCCTCCAGCCAAGAGACCCTCTAGTTAAGTTTTGCATACTGTAAAGGGCAGGGTTTTAGACTGGAGGGTTTTAGATGTATGTGTCTTACAATAATCACATGGAGCCAAAAGGACCCAAATGGAGGAAGTAAAGTAACTAAAGGCAATGAAAAGTAGCCAAGTAACTAATTGTAGCTGTAGTGAGTAAAAGTAGCTAAACGTATGAAACAGGTAAAATTAGTTCCCCTCCTGGGACCACAACCTTATCGCAGTGGAGGGGTTTGTGTGTCCCTGTGACCCTGACAGCTGTGCTGTCTGGAGCCTCTGGCTCCTGGTTGGGGCCTCTGCCACAAACTGCTCTCAGGAGAGGGGCCAGACTAATGGTGGTCCATAAAGGATGAAGTGCACAGCAGCTTTCCCAGACTAGGGGCCACATTTCCAGAGCCCCATAAGACATTCAGTCAGCAGTCCTTTCTTATGAAGGTACTTCAAACACTTATTTTCACTTCATGTACAACATTTAAAAGACATTTGAAGAGATTTAAGATTGTTTCTGCATTGTTGGTTGGTTTAAGTTATCACATTTTTATAAAAGCATATTATAAATCACTAATGGCCAATGCTGGTACAAGATTTTATTAAAACATCAGCATTTCATTCATTATGATCTTTATTCCATTCAGTTTTATTATAGTATTTTCAATTATATATTATTAGTAATTACTTCATTGCTCTGTACATGGGCCCAATACTCTGTAGGTTTTCATCACATCTCTACAGAAGATCATTTCACTTATTTGTTCCTCTCCTCTGGTTCATGGTGTGGTAATCGGTGATAAGAGCTGCTGAGCTGCGAATTTTGGGTGAAAACCTACAGACTCCAGGCTGAGAACCAGTGCAACAGGACAAATTGTATGTCTGATCATCCATTTATAACCCCTCACCTTAAATGAACCAACCAAATTTTTACTAGATTCTTCTTTTGGCCAACTTAAGTGATAAGAGCATAGACACTGAAGTCATTGACTTGTTCCTGACTCTGGTGCGTAGTGCAGTTCTCTACTGCTTGGCTAAACCGTTGAACCTGATTAGGGACACTGACAGCACATCTGTATTTTTTAACCTCAGATTCGTTATCTCAGGCCAAATCAATTGCTTGTACTGATTTTCAGTGCTACTTTTCCACCACAGAGGAATCCAAACCATGGCCTGGGTGCACAAGGGATGCACAAACAGCAGGTGAGGTATAATTCCTTGATAATTCTCTTGATCCCAGAGCTATCAAACTTCAGAAACATATGAAGAATGGACCTCAAACTGTGTCACACCATATTTGATTGTGCTCCATAACATCACCACGCCTGGACAGATATTCTGCCATTTTGAATTTTGTCAAAATCCTTTTTTTTTTCACCATCCCTGTACAGATATTTAGCAATCAGCACTCAATCATGCAAATCCATTGGCTCATTTGTATTTACATGCCTTCCTTTTGTTTCCTTTAACAGAGACAATGTTGTTCACTTTTAATGATAGCAATGGTTTTGCTTTACCAGTCTGGCAGCCTTGTACACTTCACTGCATCTACTACAGTCACACACATGTAAACTTTAACATCCAGACTCTGACAGAGTGCCTGAGCCATCTCACTAAGAGCCTTGCAGTTCACATCCCATAATACCAGTGTTGCTCAGAGGAGGCCAAACTCCTGCACGAACACATTGCTGCTCCTGTCACTAATACTGTCTTCCTTTCCATGTCCTTCCTGGAAGGCTGAGCAAAGAGGCCTCACAGAGCTTGAGGCTGACTCCAGTGGTGACCTCCAAAAGCTCTGTGAGTAAACACAGATGAAATAGGAGCCTCTCAAATGCCTCAGTGACTTTGTTGTGCATCTTTACGCTAAATTATTCACAGTCTAACGCTTGAAATCTTGTCTATTTTTATAAGAATGAGTGGAAATTATAAGACATAGAAAAGAAATAAGAAATATATGTGCATTACAAATTTGTAAATAAAAAAGGTGTGTGCATTATGTATGAATATGTGCATTAATCCTATTTGCACATTAACCTATTTGAAAAAAAAACGTGTATGTACAAAGTATGTATAAATATGTACATTAATCCTATTAGAAATACAGCAATACATACAGAAATAGAAACTGAGCATATGTAAAAAGTATGTAAGATGTAAGATATGCTGCTCACCACTGGTGCAGGAAACACAAATGCTGCTGTAGCACAAAAGAGAAGAACCTTATCTTACTTTGCCCTGTTCTCCCCTGCAGTGAATAATAAAAGCCTACAGCCCTGTTTGCACTGTTTGACCCAATCACTTGTGTGTGACCTGTCACCAGGCTAACTGTGGAGCTGTTATGATGTTCATTTTAGATTATGGGGTTAATGTGCAGTGACTGTACATAAACAGCTCAAGACAGGATGAGTGTGACCCATCGACCTGTGGCTGTGTTTTTCACCTACATGTGAAGATAAACACGTGCAGCTGGGTTGCATTGCCCTTCCATGGCATTGCATTGCCAATCCTTATTGGAGTTTAAAATGTTTACATGCTTCATTATCAGCAAACATACAGAGACATCTGAAGAGTAAAAATCATGGGTTTGCACTAGTTATGCAGAAGTAAATATAACTCATCTCAACTTTATGTATATAGCACCTTGCATACAAACATGCAGCCCAAAGTGTTTCACATTGCAAGATTAAAAGAACACAAAAATGAAATAAAAAAAACCCCAACGACATATAATGTAAAGTGTGCTAGACTAAAAATTCAAACTATAAAAACTATAAAATGTTAAAAAAAAAAGTAAAAGTCATTAAATAAAAAAAAGTCAATAAAATTAACACAAGGATAAAAATAAAATGAAAACCAATGCTTAAACTGAAAAAGGAGGGTAAACTATGAGAATGATCATCATAATATTTATATACCTGTTATACATGTTGACATCGGCTATATCTTGAGCAGTAATTTGAAAGGTAAACTGTGAAGTGTCCAGTTTATGCAGAGTACTGTCAGGAGGTCACCAACATTGCCATGGGAATGAGCAAGAATGATGTCACAAAATTTCTTTACGATTCACCAAACAGATCTGGATTTAAGTGCTGACCGATCGGCAGGTGATACGGTCCTCCTTATTAAGTCAGGTTATTTTATTAGTCAAATCTAATCTTTGTGTTTGATTCGTGAGTGTGATTCGCCTGTATTTTGCAAAAGGAAAACATACTAATTAAGCGTGCACCACAGTGATATCAGCTACAAATTGCCTTGCTCCGGAAGAGCAGAGCAGGAGTGGGGATGTAGCTCAGTGGTAGAGCGCATGCTTTGCATGTATGAGGCCCCGGGTTCAATCCCCGGCATCTCCAAATCTTTTTCTCCACAAGAAAAAAGTATCTTTACTTCAACCATTTAGATATGTACACCGGCCATTCTTACATGTGCAAATATTTAGGCAAATAACATTGTCTTGAATTGACCAAAAAAATGACGATTGCTATAATTAGTATGTTCAATACCAGTCGCCTTTACTAGTTGTGCTGCAGCCATCAAAATAAACAAAACAAATTATATGATACTTCATCAACTCAATGTTGGTTTTTATCCGACCAAAAACATGAATATCGGTCGTGCACGAGTGACACAGTGCAGCTTTAATTGCGGACAGTTTTACCTGGGAAGTGAATGCACCATGAAGCCCCGCCCCTGCTAGGCAACGGTAACTAAGGAGATCGTTGTCGTCTCCATTAGCTCGAAGCTGTTCAGGAATGATCTTAGTTAGATCTTCTGCATCTAAAATATGCACCTGAAATATGTTAAGACGCTTCTACCCCCTCAGGTAAGTTCCTTTAATGTTAGCTACAGTTAGCTGACAGATAGCTGTGGACTCTCACTGCTCCTCCGTTGTGTAAGGTAGGCTAACCAACTGTCAAAGTTTATCATAGCAGGTAGCTGTGGACTAACGTTAGCTGGAGACACGATATCCTCCCAGGTCTTGTAACGAGCAGTAACGCCAAACACGAAAATCTGTCAACTTAATGCTGCTTGCGTCCATCGTAGCAGATGAATGACGTTAGTTTATTCATTTTTTACAAATTACTTGGATGGGGGTCCCGTTGTCATTTTGACATGCGAGTTATCAATCCAAGCCACGGTTAACGTGAATAAATTGTCCGATTTTTCCGCTAGCTAACGTCACATTGCTCTCTCAGTGCTTTTCAGTTGTGTAGGGCAAGCTAACCAACTAACCAAGGCTAACCAAGTTTTTCACTAGCGAAATTCAACATAAAATAGCCGTCGAGCATAAAATAGTCTTTGAGTCTGGCAGCTTTTTCCTACCTGTGGTAATGAGTTAACCATTTATGTGCCCAAATATCAATATATCTTAATAAAACTTTGTGTTTATCTTCTCAAGTAGGTGCAGTTGAACATTACTAATCTTGTAACCGTTGAAAATAAAATTACAAGACGGCTGTTTGGCTAGTATTAGATACAGTGTCCGTTATTGGCTACCCCTTTCATTAACCAAGCTAGACTCAGATATACTCAATAAACAATGAGCAGTGTGTTGGAGGGGCTTGTCTGCCTGTCTGCCTTACCTTTCACCAAGGTTGCTTGTCTGTTCCCCTTCACAGGAGGCACTTGCCCGAGTGACATGTCTGGCCTGGGCACCAAACAACAGCAAGTTTGCCGTCTGCACTATAGACAGAGTGGTGCTATTATATGATGAGCAGGGGGAAAGGAGAGATAAGTTCTCTACAAAGCCCATAGACCCCAAGGTAAGACTGGACAGGCATGATGGAAGGTGTGTGTGTGTCACAAACACCACTGACAGGTCTGCAACAGTTTATCATGGGGAAGATAGTAGTCATAAAGTGCATTAGTGTTAGACTGTTGTGTATATGCATGAATGTTATATGCATGAATATTAGGGTTGGGATGATATGTTGATCCAAGTATATTATAATTATACTTTGATATGTATTGTGATTCTACAAGTATTGCAATTTGATGTTATGATTTATTGCGATTTTGTTTTTTGAATTATCCTCTAGGTTGTGGATGTTAAGTTAAAGCATTGATTTTCTTAAAGGTCATAGTAGGTTTACACAGTGATGTCAAGTTTCCAAATATGGTCTCACTACAATAAAATGGTTACTATGGGGGCTAACATCATCACACATGAATCAAATGTGGAGAGTCTCAGCTTTCCAGTCAAAGCCAACTGATGCAACTCCAAGACTGTTTAGGCCCCAGTCTGCACAAATACACCATTTTACAACAGGCCAAAAGAACACATGTGGACTGCAGAGTTTGTGGCCCAAACTGCATGGGATTAGCAGAAGGTGGGCATGTCTGCAAAGGGGAGAGCCGTGGGTGCCCAGACAACCCATTTTCATTCAGAGATCTGGAGGTCAGAGGTCACGAGACCACTTCGTAAATGTATATACATGTCTGTTTTTCCCTTGCCAAATTTAAGCCAGACTTTGGAGTAATCTTTAGTCCCCTTGCTGACAACCTAGCATGACATGCTTGGTACTAATGGATTCCCAAGGTTGTCTAGTTTCATATGATACCAATTCATTTAAGTAATAAAAAAACTGATTACAGAATCTTAAAAAAAAAAAAATTGCAATACTGAAGTGAATCCTGTAATGAATAACATCCCAAAATTCAGTTTAATTCAGTTTTTCTGTTTCAGAGGTTTTCCACCATGCTAAAAATACAAATAACAAATAATATCTTCTGTCAGTGGCTTTTAGACTGTGTATAATGTGGTTAGTCAACACTGTTAATGTCTTGACAACACACATGATAGATGTTACAGTATTGCACAAATGTGCTTAATAGCCGTGTAAGTGTATTTCAATGATCTTGCACTCTTTTCAGTATGGAAAGCAGAGCTACGTTGTCAAGGACATGGTGTTCTCCCCCGACTCCACAAAAATTGCCATCGGCCAATCTGACAACATCATCTTTGTCTACAGAATAGGAGAGAATTGGTAATATGCTTTGGCTGATTTCATTTTCCAAATTAAATTTCATTTCGGTGTGAATGTTGATGCATCAAATCTGATGGTGTTTTCTTCTCCCCCAGGGGTGACAAGAAAGTCATTTGCAACAAATTTGTTCAGACGGTAAGGAAATAAGATAACACCTGTGATTACCCTGCTATTTCATGTCAAAATGGCTGCTGTGAAAAAGGTCTGTTAGCCAGCATTTGTTGGATCCTGTCACTTAATCCAGACTGCGGCAAAGACACAGTCTATACCTTGCTCAGTCAGGTAACATTAAGGATAAAACAAGTGAATTCAATAATAGTTACAGTGTCAGCTTAAATAAGATGGGTTATATTGTCAACACATTTGTCAAATAATGATAAAACAAAGCCACAAACCTAGCAGATTAGATTCAACTACTCCCAAAACCCCAAGGTTTTTTGAAATTTGAATAAAAATACAAGACCTGCAGCATTATTTTCAGAGTTCTTGTTTTCAGTTTCTTTGGGTTGTGTGGCAACAGAATATGTTTCCTTTTAGCCTGTCATCTGGCAGCTCAGCCTCCTCAGCTTGTTGTCTTCACTGACCTGAACAAACTCTGCTGCTAACTTGGTGACATCAATTCTATGAGTGCTACAACTTTCGCCATGGCACCCAGAAGTACAGCAGCTTGCCATGAGCCAAAGACCCACATTGATTTTACTCATTTCTGCTTGCATGATTTAACAATTTACCATACATTTTTTTTGTGTTATGCACTGGTGAAAATGAAACCGAAGTGTATGTCGAGGACTATAAACATGTTAAAAAGAACAATGAGTAGCGAAATAGAAACTTAGTGACAAATATATGACGTGACATCACGCAACTGCATCTTAGAAAAGTTGTGGTTGAAATGTTGTCGGAGTTTACCACATGGAATTGTGACCTAAAGGACGATTCCATTGCATTTTCCTCGAAGCAAATCGGGATATCCAACTTCCTGACATCTCCTGAATGGAACATCAGTATCTGTGTCATATCAGTATGTCTTGTGTGTTTCAGAGTGCTGTCATGCGGTTGCTTTGGCCTGCTGAGAATACTATTGTCTTTGGATTAGTTGAAGGCAAGGTGAGTCACTCACAATGTCCTCACCACTTAGCACAAACATGTAAAGTGTCAATGTACACTTTATATACACTTTAATTATCAAATAAATAATAAACTAGGAGAAGTACTGGTTTATAATAGAGTTAGGCCACCACATTGGTCTGCCAGTATTGTCCTTGTATTAAATTCTGGTGTTATTATTCTTATAATAATAATGCTAATTATGACACTAGTACTACTAATTCTTCTTCGTCTTCTTCTTCTTCTTCTTCTTCTTATTGTTGTTGTTGTTCGTAGTAATAATAGTAGTAGTAGTATTGAGCGATATTTATTGTGTTTATTCGTTCATTCATTTTCCAAGCCGCTTATCCTAACCCCTATTGTATTTATATTGTATATATTTGCATTGTGCATTTTTTCATTGTCTTTGTGTCCTCTCACAGGTTCGCCTTGCTAACACGCAGACTAACAGGTCCTCCACCATCTACGACACTGAGTCCCTTGTTGTCTCACTGACATCTAAGTAAGAGCACTATTTTTTCATGTAGCCCCATTCAGAATCATAATGTAAAAAAACATCTGCCTCTTGTCATCTGTGTCAGGCAGAATAGTTTTTTTTCATATGGCTTTTAAAATTTGATGTTATTTGAAAGAAATGTTCCCTGTGTCTCAGTGTTTCTGGTAAGGGCATCCTGTCAGGTCATGCTGATGGGACCGTGGTGCGTTACTTCTTTGATGATGAAGGCTCAGGGGAGTCTCAGGTAACCACAGCCTGACATATCCTTCATCCTTACTCTTCTTTCATTTATCTCACTTATCTCACACTGTACATAAGCTATTTCCTTGTATATTTATTATATATTTTCATATATCGCATATTTTCATCAATTTTTGTACATTCTTCTGTGTGTTTGTCTGCTCTGTCTTATCATTACACTTTGCAACAGTGACCCAATTTCTCTGCAGGAATCTTTTAGTTATGTTGAGTAGGCTCTATTCAGTGTTTCCTATAAAAAGTAGTACACTGCCATCATATCAGCACAACTGCCACAAATGAAAAAGTTGCTAATGTGTATAGAATGCATCCAAATAAATCTCTGTTGCTATGCATAAGAGGTGTGCATCACATTATGTCACCTTGACAGTCCTTGACAAAGTTCACCATATCTTGTCTTCTATTGCTTGTGTAGAGGCAGGCACATATTTCTGCCTTCATATTTTTATTATTCAACAAATTGTGTGTGATATGTGTGTATTTGTGCACGATCCCACACTTCCACACCCACTCCCTCAGGGTAAGCTGTTGGTACACCCGTGTCCGCCCTATGCCCTGGCCTGGGGTGCCAACAGCATAATCGTGGGTGGCTGTGACAAGAAGATTGTGGCCTATGGCAGAGAGGGCCAGGTTCTGCAGACCTTCGACTACAGCCGTGACCGGACAGAAAAGGAGTTCATGGTGGCCGCCACCAGCCCCACTGGGCAGTCTGTAGTGTTTGGTAGCTATGACCGGTAAGTGCATCCTTTCTCATTAGGAATGTAAAAATATGGCCAAGCTGTGTGATATTTCTCTGCTCAGACAAAGCTATGTTGTATGGCATAAAAATGTATGATGTTCTGAACCCTTCCTCTCTTTATGAGAAGACAGCAGTCACTATATCTTACGAACATGTACTTATCAACAGGTAACCATCCAAGCAGTCCTAGAATCTTAAAAATCTGATGATGTCATAGTCATCATTTGCATATGTGTCTAGCGAAGGGTATTCAATATGTTTCTCAGAACTGGACAGTTTGTCAAGTTATGGCCATTTTTCCTCTTTGTCCTTAAGTTGTCACATTCACTGGCTAATTGTGGCTATGCCATTAATCTTTCCCACACTTTAGGGAGGGAAATTATGTGATATCGACATTGACCAATTAAAACCATCCTTTATATCATGTCTAAGAATCATAATGTGATGCTGTGTTTGTGCAACTAGCTCTGGTGAAAAAAAAAAAAAATCCAGCATGGTGGACTTGGTTGGTCCTGTTGTCAAAGTTTTCACCCATCTCTGGCTGCGTATGTGTACCAAGCAGTGCTTCAGTTGGACTATCGGTGTATGCGTCATAGCCTTTAAACGGTCAAAGTTTTCACTGTAATTTGTAATGCCACCATACCTTTATACATCAGGTTTCAAATGTCTGTCATTTACCATCTCATGGGAAATTGCAAGAGAGAAGAAAGTAAGAAGGATAATACTGAACTAGCATAAAAACAAAAGGGGCTGAATCCCTAAATATCAGTGTCAACCAACAAAAACCCATATTCATCAATTAGTTTAAGCATTTGCAATTTTCTTACAAATGACTGGTTAACACTGTTTGTATGGCTTGCTTAATCCAATGGTTACTGCTTGTTAATTTCAGTGGTTTCAGTGAGGACTGATAATGATCTGGCATATTGAAAAGAATTTTGCTTGGTAGAAGCTTAACATTAAATTGAAGATAAGTGAAGATACCTGACAGCTACCTCTAGGTGTCAGTGTTTGTCAAGGGCTCAGCTGTGCCTAAATCATTACTCTTTTCAATAGTGGAAACTTTGCCCCAAGTTTGTTTGTCAGGTGATTTTTTGTTTTTTTGCGCTAAGCAGATGATTGAACACTGGTAGTACTCTGTCAGTCTTTTCAAAATAAATATTTCTTCAAGTGAAATGGGGGGCTAGTGATTGTGTTTTGTCCAGGTTGCGGGTATTTAACTGGGCTCCAAGGAGGGGAGTGTGGGACGAAGCCAAGCCAAAAGAGATTCCCTACCTGTACACCATCACTGCTTTGGCCTGGAAGAAAGATGGCTCATGCCTTTGTGCTGTAAGTACTTTACCTTCTTCTCTCTACTCTGAATGTATTTGTCCTCCAGAGTGGGATGTTAACCTCTCCATCTTCCGTGGCTTAGTTCCTCAATGTGCATTGTATCAAAGTTTCTAAAGATGACAGGCAGCAAAGGGCCTGGGCCGGATTTGAACCTGGGCTGCTGCGGCTAAATTAGCCTCATTAGTGGGTGGTACATGCTCTACACAGTGAACTCCTGGGGCGCCCTCATTAAGATTTGCTTTACACAAAAATTACAAGGGAATTTCTGGTGGAATTTGGTACTCGTCCATCTCCCCCTACATATCCTGCAGATGCCAGCATCACAAGTATATGGTCCAAGGAGTTGTGTTCACTTGCTATAATTGAAATGAAAAACGTGTAATACCTAAATGTTGCCTAATTCATAGGTTTTCAAAGTGTGAGGTGGGCCTTCCACTTTGTACAGTAGCCTAAACATCTGTCATTTGATTAAAGACGTAGTTCACAGATAATTGTGGGTAGCTTCACGAACCTAGAGTCAGCCCTTTTTATTTGTGTGCAGTTTTATGTTATCTGAAACAAACTGGATCACGTATTCACCTATTCTAAGGCTTAGCTCAATTCTTTTGGTTGTACCATGTGTACCAAGTGTCCCTCTAATCATTAGATCTTAAAAGTTAAGATGTGTCTCTCTTCTTTCCTGTCTCTAGCTGCTGCTGGAAAATCTCTCTGCTCTGTGAATATTGTTACAGTTTTCAAATGTCTCATCACCATCACAGGGACTGCTAATGGATGTGACTTGGACAGATGTATAGGAATGTGATAAATGTGCCTCTGCTGCCACTATCCAATCAGTAAAAAACAACAGAGCTAAAGCCTCATAAGTTACAAGGTATTTTTTGTGTGTGTATGTTTGACAGGGAACGGTGTGTGGGGGAGTGGAACAGTTCGATTGCTGCCTGCGGAAAAACATCTACAGGAACAAGTTTGAGATGACTTACGTTGACCTGAGCCAGGTAGAGAGAGGATTGAAATTGAAGTATTTGTCTCAACTTCTAAACTGGAATATCTGCCACTTGCATGTTTTGCATAATATTCACAAAATGTATATATCACACATTTTCTCAAAGCAATGTTTCCCTTTTATCCAGCATTGGTTTTTCATTCATTCTATGAAAATGAACTTTCAGCGACTTCAAACTTTCTTCACACTAGTATTCCATCTCTGTAATGAAGCCATTTTAGTTTTCCTAAAACATTAGTTTTTGTTAAAGCAGCAGCACTGCTGTGTTTTGATGCCTTGAAATTGGGCGGAGTAAAACTGCTGTGAATTAGTCCCTGGCCAATTATCAGTTCTGTTGTTGAATGAATGAATGCAGACAATTTTGTTAGCAACTGAAGCAGAACATTATAAGGCTGGTGTTTCAACCAAAAATTCAAATTTGAAATGGAGGAATTTTGATATGTAGTGAAATTTTCAGTACCCTGGCATGATTTGCAAAATGGTTTAATTAATCAGTTTCCCATTCATTAATAATGGTTATTATAAGATGTTGCCAAACTTCTTTTTTTTTCAGAATGAATCCCTCCTCCACTTCACCATCTTCATCCTCTATTTTATCTCCACTTCCTCCACTTTAAGGTGATCGTGAAGAACCTTTCCACAGGAACCCGTGCGGCCCTGAAGTCTCACTGTGGTTATGAGATAGAGGAGGTCAAGATCATGGGCAAGGACCGCTACCTGGTAGCTCACACCTCTGATACTCTACTGCTGGGAGACCTGCTGACCAATAAAGTCAGTGAGGTAGGAACCAAACACACCTGGGGCCTCATTTTTAACTGCCACTTTCAGCTTTTTTCATTGGGCCTGGTTGCCCATGTCAAGCACACTGAATAGAGACAAAGTCCAGTTGTGTGGTAAGACTGTTACCACCTCACTTGAAATAAATCCCTGAACCTTCTGCCTCTCTTTCAGGTACCATGGCCTGGCTCCGGGGGAAATGAAAAGTTCTTCTTTGAAAATGAAACAGTAGGAGAGCACACACACCACACATACACACATGACCCCTTAGTTTTTTCTAGGTGTGCAGATTTTACAGTGCATGTCTATTTTCCCAGTTGAGGTATAAAGAAAGCACACATCAGAGCAATATTTTACCAAACTATTGTTTTAAATAGTTTAAAGTGTGCTTCAGCTAATATATTGCTTTGCCATAAGCTAACAGACACATATCCTACGACCATAAAAAGCCACTGGTTCTTTTATAAAAAAAAAAAAGATTTGCTTTGGTCTAGTCTATGTTGTCTAATTCTGACAGAACACAGATGCTTTAGGCTGATAGATCACATGTTTTGATAATAGAGCAGTAGCAGTAGTGCACCAGTTCTATGGTAAGTCTGTAATTTGAATAGATTAAAATCAAGTATTTAATGCTCAAATATGTTATTAGGCATCAAAACATTGCAATGGCTGTGTTTTTTTCCTGCATCCTTCCTTGCATGAAATATTGTCACCGCAGAATTTGCTGTGTTGGTGAAGTGAAGCTAAGTCATCTTTAGTGTTTGTTGTGGTTAGCCATGGTCCAGAATGTAACCAGAACAGTCTCTTCTCACGTTCTATGTTGACATCTTTCTTCCCCTCACTCTGACAAAAACAGCAGATCAAGACCTTTATGTTACAAGGTTGTGGTGTGTGTTGGTATTGATGTTGCCTTGATCTTTTTCCAACATATTTAATTTTATACAGATTTGGTCTAGTCCCAACAAGTTTTCAAACAACATATGTGGATGTGCCTGTAGTCAATATATAGGATTTTCACACCCCTAACTGTTTAACTGAAAACTGAAAAGCACAAACAAATTTAATGGCAAAGACATGCAAATGGAATGTGAGGCATGAGTGTGTAACTGAACTTTCGGTCACCATAAAGCCAAATTTGGCAGGTTTTCACATGGCACTATGTTAGGCACCATCTCACCTTTCATTAGTATGTTTCATTTTTGACATGTAGAATCAAGCTTATATTTCCACTCACAAGTCATTTGCCCCATTGGTTTGGACTGCTAATTGCAGTCCAATGGCCTAAATCAGTGTCTCCCAACCCAAGTCCTTGTACCACAACTAATTAAATTATGTAGGTTTTCTATATTTCTTTATTCTTTAAACTACCAGATAGTTCATTGATTTCACTCAACGTTCCTCAATCAATTCCTATTAATCAGCTCAAACTTCTGGGGGAAATAGTGAATAGTTAATGACCATGACATTTGGTTGTGAAAGGTGGTCAAATTCACAGCCATTGAATATTGGCTGTTGTCAGTTTAAGAATGAAAATAATATATCAGTCTCCAAACTCCCATATTAGCTGAACTTAAACCCTACTTTCAGTTGCATTTGTCCTTGGTTAGTGGAATGAGTTTAATGGAGTAATGCCTCCCTGTTCTGATTTCTCTGTTCTATTCTATCTCTGTAGGTGTGCATGATTTTCAATGCTGGGGAGCTAAGCCTGGTAGAGTACGCTAACAATGAGATCCTGGGCTCAGTCAGGACTGAGTTCATGAACCCACACCTCATCAGGTAGGTTTACTACACCAGACAAAGACACCCCATGAAGCTGGTCTAAAAACTCCAGTGAAACACAAATCAACATGATGGAAAATTCCTCAGAAATTTCCTTGATTTCTTTCAAAAACATGGAAAAACAGATGATGAGCAAATTTCCAAGAAACTAGTAAAAAGGTACAACAAAATGACCCCGAAACAAAAAATACTATCTATCTGAATATTTGTGAGACATTACTAGGAAAATAGTCAAAAAATTGCAAAAAATGAAGACAATTATTTCTCACTATACCTAAATATATTTAAATTAAATTAAAAGAAATTACCATACAATTATCAAACAAATTCTCCCCAAAAAATTAAAAAGAAAGAAAGAAAGTGGTTGCCCAGGGGTTAATGTTAATTATAATGGTTAATAATAAAAACGTCATTAATTGTCCCTGATGGTGATAACAACTTTGTTACCAGTCTTGTCCTCTAGGTGGACATATTGAGCTTCATATCTCACTAGGTGTGATCGTAGTAAGGCTGAGCAAGAGTTTAACATTGCACTGCCTGTGATAAGTCAGTTATATGAGAGATCAGTCCTAATATAATCATCCTGCCAGTCCGTACAGACCTATGCTAATGTATTCAACCCTGTCAAAAGTGTCAAGAGTGGAGGTCCCTCTGTCTTGGACTAATAGCTGACTCCTGTTCCGGCTAACAGCTATCAGCATACACAGACTGCTGCTAGCCACTGGCTGGATACTTCTGCACCACAACAATAAGGTCATGGGGAGCTTGGGATTTCCAGGGTGATGAGTAGAGGCTGAAGCCGAACACGCTGAGTTTAGATTGAGCTGTATTATGTTAATTTGATCAATACCTTTTCCCAGTGGTTTACTAAAGTGTGTGTATGTGTGTATGTGTGTGTGTGTGTGCGTGTGTGCGTGTGTGCACGTGTCTAGTGTCCGTCTAAATGAAAGGAAGCAGAGAGGAGCTGAAGACAACAAGAAGCTTGCATATCTGATTGACATAAAGACCATTGCTATTGGTAAGGGCACACACACACACACACACACACACACACACACACACACACACATACATCCATGCTATCTTTGTGGGTACACTGTACTTAACCCTAACCTAATCCTACCCCTAACTAGCCTTTTTCTGTTTTGAGGAATGCCCAAACTGTTGTTGCAAGAACAATACTTTCTCAGTAGTTGGTCCTCAAGCTATATAGCAAAACATGTACACACTCACACACACACTCAGGAGTGTGGATACCTGACCTGGACCTGTCTGGACCTGTCGGGTCCAAAGGGTTAGGCCAGGTTTGGACAAAAATTTTGAAATTATGTTCGCATTGGTTATGGTTCAGTCACATTGGCATTATTTTAGTGAAAAATGATGGACCTACTGTCTGTTCTGGGCAACTTCCTGTATAATGCTTGAGTTTAGGTGATGATGCCGAAGGCAACATGTAGTCCATGTCAGGCGTAAAATGTAACCTAGCAATGGAGGACAAGGACACAAAAAAGAATGGCTGTCGGGCTCAGGTCCGGCTTTGTTACCATGCTCTCATCTCAGGTCGGGTTCAGACAAAAATATGCGGCCTGATCCGCACTCTAACACACACTCACGCGCATGCGCACATACACACGCACACACACACACCTGTTTCCTCTCTTCTTCAGTCCTATCCTTTGTTTTTCTTTTCACTCTGCTCCCATCCAACATAGAGAGCTCTTGGCCTAGCCTGGGCCCACAAGTATATGTGTGAGTGTGTGTGTGTGTGTATGTGTGTATGTTTGTGTGTGTTTGTGTTTGTAAGTTTCTGTTGAGGCAGGCATATGCCTCTCCCTGAGAGAACGACTTTCAATTTGGATACAACCCCTGGGCTGCTTGATGAGGTGTGTGTGTGTGTGTGTGTGTGTGCGCGCGTGTGCGTGTGCGTGTGCATGCATGTGCGCACCGAGTCTGAAGTTATGCCCAGTGCTGAGCCCAGCACCATCTGCTGCCATGTGTGTTTGTGTGTGTGTTGTGTGAGTGTGTGCATGTATGTGTACCAAGCCACAGCATAGCCACT
>OMLB01001932.1:23513-34522 GCA_900302555.1 Myripristis jacobus
GCCACTTCCTGTACTAATGAAGTCCAGCCCTGTCCGTCTGTCAAGCTATATTGACCAGACTGACTGTGTGTGTGTGTGTGTGTGTGTGTGTGTGTGTGTGTGTAGGTGTGGGTGTACACCGTTATGCCTCTCTCTTCAGCGGCAGGTGAAAATGAGAGTCACCCTGCATCCAATTTATTTCCTCCCTCTCGAAGGACTGTGCCATGCTGTCCCCTTTGTCTTCTTTTGCTCCTATTACAACATTTGTTCCATCTATCCATCCCTCCTTCTTTCCATCCATCTCTCTCACCCTCCTTCCTCTAACTTCCATGTACCTAAACATCTTACTGGCCATATTATTCCCAGAATATCAAAGAATTTTGAGCAGTGTATTCCAGACAGGGAAAGTCGGGGAATTTGAAAAATTGTCAGTGGAATGCAGAGAATATCCGTGAAGATCTGTGAATTTTACAACTATTGACAAATTTATTGCATTCGGTTTTAAGTCCAGCTGGAGTATAAACTCAACTGGAAAACAACATTAAAAAGCGAGAAAGTGAGAATATTTTAAACGTCATTGAAATTCTCCAAATTGGGCATGGAGAAGTCATGGAATTCCATGACCTCCAGCACCTTCCTGCTCTCCTCCAGCCACTTCCCTCTCTCCATGTCTATCCTTTCCCCACTCCCTGCTCCCCGTCAGCCATGTTTTTCTGAACCTGCGTGAAGAAGCATAAAATATTTTGAACCAGCCTGTCAGCATCATTATCAGGACAAATTAAAGTCGAATCTAGGCTTAGCTCTTGCAGCAAATGCTTAATTTAATAGTCAATCAATCAATCAATCAATATCCTTTATTTAACCAGGTAAAAAGACTCATTGAGATTAAAATCTCTTTTCAAGAGCGACCTGGCCACGAGGGCAACATAAACAATGTTACAACAATACATACAACAACAACAAAACAACAGCAGTCACACACTATAGCCAGGAACACAAATTACTTATAACATAAACACAAGAGCACATGCCAGGTCAAAATAATTTAAAACGTTTCAGCACTAATTCAATTTGAAAAACAAGTACATTGCCCAAGAGAACTGGTTTTTCGATCTTTTAAAATGGCCTGAAATTCCCCCAAAGTGATCAGTTCAGGTAGCCTCAGATCCTTCTGTATGTCATTCCATGACCAGGGGGCAGCATATCTGAAGGCTTTTTTACCAAGATCTGTGTTGGCTCTAGGAACCAACATGCGGAGGACATCCTGTGAGCGTAGGCTGTAATGACTAGAGTCTCTACACATATAAGAACACAAATAGGTGGGAGCCACCCCAAGAAGAGATTTATATATAAAAACCATCCATCGAGAAAGTCTTCGGATAAAGATGGACAGTTTGCCGTTGCATACAAAGTGCAGTGGTGGACAAGATTGCCACAACCCGTAATAAAACGTAAGGCACAGTGATATACAGTTTCCAGTTTTTTCAAATAAGTGTCAGGTGTGTTCATAAAAAGCAAGTCTCCATAATCAAGTAAAGGAATGAAAGCGGTCAAGATCAGATATTTCCTAACTTGTAGGGAAAAACAAGACTTATTTCTAAAAAAGAAACCCAGTTTCATTTAAAGCTGAGACACAAGTTTTTCTATGTGTGATTTAAAGGACAAGTTCAATAACAATTCCTAAGTACTGACCATTTCAAGGTCCACCCCATGAGCAGTTGATATTTTTGGAATGTTCAGTGGCAACCGTTTGCCATTTGAGAATAACATCACCTTAGATTTATCTGCATAGTTGCTTGAGCAATACCACAGCCATTCTTTGAGACAGGTCATTTTCTTTTTGTTTATGTTTTGTGGTTTAATGATAAACAGTAGCCCAAGCTAGAGTCAAAATGAAGAGCTGAAAAAAGACCACACACTGAAACCATCTAATTTTGGGTTGCTATCAGGCAGTTTTAGATGGTTATTGGTGCTACAGGCTCCAACAATCGTCTGACCACAACTTAGCTACCGCTCTGTCAGTGGAAGCTTTAAACAGGGTCCACTCCTTCTCAATGTCCCCAACTTCCCCCCAGGATACAGGAGAAGCTCCCCCAGAGATGCGAGTTAGAGCCCTCCAGACAGGGTCCTTCACCAGACGTTCTCAGTTCACCCTCACAGTACAATTAGGTTTACCAGGTCTGTCCAGTAGTTTCCCCACTATCTGATAATAAGTAAATCAGTAAAATTGCCAAGGTGCTGATCCATTCACAGCTCTGCCCCTTTCTTCACTGGAGTGTCCAGAGCCTATAGCCACAGGTCCGAAGGGACTTCAGATGTTGGTCGATCACCAACGATGGGCTTAATCCGCTCTGGTACCAGCTACTTTATGTTTGAACATGTTGTTCATTATGGAAAATCCATGGCTAGCACACATGTCCAATAACAAAGTATCCCCCAAGAAGACTTCATCATATTTTTAATTAAAGGACACTAACAGTCCTACAAATCTGCAAACCATTGCCTGCTTGCAGCTTGCATTGATATTGTTGCTGGTCATTTTGTGGAGAAAGTCCTCAGTCTACCTGTGAAATAATGATTTTTCATTTATCTTATTTTTGATAAAAGCCAATTTCAGCCTGATATACTGACAAACTGACCCTCCCTCTCTTCAGTGGACCTGGTAGGAGGCCGCAACCTTGGAACCATCAGCCATGACTCCAAGATCGACTGGCTGGAGCTGAATGAGACGGGACGCAAACTTCTGTTCAGAGACAAGAAGATGCGGGTAAGAGTGAAATATAAACACCCTGAGGAAAATCCACCCATGGATACTCCTATAAGCTGTTCTGGTGCATTGCAGGAGTGACTTTGTGATGAACTGCATTTTACCTATTGATGTACCCACTCTACTGCAACATCTGTTTTCTTCACTTAGCGATTTCATAAATTTTACCAAATGCCTTTCAACAACAACCCCCAGAGAAGGGTCATCAACTTGTTACTTCCAATCAAAGCTGCCTTTTGGTTCTAAAGAATCTGGCACCAAACTTGGTGTTTAATGTGGTGTTTGGATAACTGGACACATTTCAAAGTCCAGTGTAAGTGTGCTGCACATATGCTCATGTGATGTCATGCCTTTTGAATGGTTGAAATAGGAAAGTTCTGTCACTAAACCAATGAGTCCATAACAGCAAAATACACCACCAAGAGCTCTGTTTTTAACAGTATTACACCATTTTAGGGTGCTTATTTCCTTTAAAGCCTGTATTTTCTAATATATGAGAGGTTTTTAATTTTTATATCACACTGCTGTAAAAAAAGGGCCCTCTTACATTTTTAAAAATATTCATTTGGTACACCTTTCAAAGAGCACCGATTGATAGCTGTCTGCCAGCTGGCAGCCCCTCAAATTTTTGGTCATTTTTAATGATAGAGATTTTGAGCGGGGTGGAAAAGAAACTTCTTGATCCATTACACATGGTATTTGGTAGGTTCCCAAATTGTATCAGTCACTTTAAAACTGTATTTGAAGCTTTTTAAAATGAAATATTAAAAATGAAATATCAAACTGAAAGTATGTCTGATTTTCAAACACCTTATCTAATTCTGGATACCTTAGCCAAATATGAGCACACACTCAAATGTGATTTTAGATCTTCTGTGGTAATGGGGTTTCCAACCAAAGGTGCAAATTCACAATTTCTATTCACTTCTAAAAAGGTAATCACAAGTAGAGCAGCTGCCAATGCCGTGATTCTGAGACCTCCTTGTGCTATCACTCATTTGTAGGGATTAGAGGAAAAATAACTACATGAGAGGGTAAAAGTGAAGATGAGCAACAGAGGTTTTGGCCACTGTTTTAAAATATTGGTGCTATAAGCAAAGTGTGTTCACAAACAACCAAAAACAACAACACAACAACAACAACAACAACAACAACAACAACAAAAAACAAAAACAGCCAAAATCATATATCATTTGGTTTTCCAGTGCTTGAATGAATACACAGTAGCACAACACAACCACAGTGGTGACAGTTGTGGTGAAAACTGTGAATACGGACATTCTTAGATCTGAGTTTTCTGTGAATGCAGCATTAGCCGCAGTTGATCGGTATGGATGTAAACAGAGCAATGTGTTTTTGGAAATGCTAAATACATCAACATTTTAATATTGCTTGGACTGAAAAATACCTCACCTGTCCTTTTTAAGTCAAACATTTGCTTTAGACATTTTGAAGAACGTTGTGTTTGTGTGTTTATTTACTTTTGTGAATTACATGAATTTTGTATTTGCTGATAAGGTCAGATTCCCTCTATAAGCCACAAGGGTGTTTTATATATCAGCTGCACATCTTGCTTCTTTTCTGTTTGTTGTTTCTGCTGCTTTCTAACAAACATGAACACTTAACATTCCCTGTCTGCCTCATTCCCTGGTAAACTACACAATTGCAGGGAAAATGATGAGATTTTAATATACTTACATATACAAATGCATAATAAAGACAAGAACAACTAGCTGATCAGCTTTCCACTCATTGGGCACAGGTAATTTTTAGCATGGCATTTTGATTTGATCATTTTGGTGATATGACATTTTCTACCCAGCATAAACATTTAGCAAATCTGGGTGCTCATCCCTCCTCAGTTCTGCGTGTGTTCTGGCTATGTTTTCTTTATGAACCTGAGTGTAGAAGTAAATGGTTTTTAAAGCGGATCCTCTTGCCATCCTCTTGTCTTTTGTCCACCTCATTAGCCAGCAGTAAATCATTTAAAACAGGTGTAAATGTTATTCCAGTACTGTGATGGGATTGCTGGCATTCACAGCTCAGTGAGAAGCTGTTTTCAGGGTTGAGAATGGCAGGGAGCTGTTGTCAGTTGTTGCCCCAGGGCCATGAAACAGTTTGATGCTTTAGCCCTTGGGCAAAGACATGGAGAACTCTGGTAATTGGGAATCCCTCAGTGGCTTCTAACTTTTGGCTGCAGTGGGACTTGGTGTAACTCATAATGATGTTTTAACTTTAGCTCCTGTCCAATTGAGATGACTCCTCACATTTTCTTCAGACAGTGGGGCCTCTAGAGTAACGATTACATCTGGGGAATTCCAAGTGTGGAAAAAAGTTTGGAATTCTACTTTGTTTCATGGTTTTATGTGCACACAAAACTTTAATGGATGATTATTATTTTGTGTGTGTGTGTGTGTGTGTGTGTGTGTGTGTGTATGTATATTAATGAATTTCAAGACGACATATGCCATATGCCCATTAGCCCAAGAACTGGAAAAATGTGTCCATAAACACAGCTAGAAAATAGCACCCTTCCCAGCCTCATCACCCTTCCCAGTTCAGACAGTGTAAAAATTTCCCATTCCTTGCACACTTTGTGATTCTCACATATGGTCCTTTTGTAATCAGGCTGGATTTTGGGTGTGTCTTTACTTGGCACAGGTTTGACTGGATTAACACTTCATGTAATGTCCTTAACAAAAATAAAATGAGTGAAACTGTTCTACCTATTTCCCCCTTGCTATAGTGTAACCCCCTGTCTGATCAGCAGTTTTTCTGCCTCAATATTGGGGAGAAACCAATACACTGCATTTGGCTGTTCTACGACTTTAGATGACTTGATAGTTATGGTATATATGTCAATATATGAATTAAATAGGGCTTGCAACACCAGCCTGTTGTTCACAGTTGCACGACAGGCACATCAAATGAGCCCAGTTTCAGTGTTTTTGCGGTGTACCTACTATTTACCTTTTACTCTTGAAGTACAAAATGAGTGGCACTTGATTTAATAATTAAAATCACCTCCTTGGGTGGATCACCTTGTAGAGCGCATACCATGCATCAAGGTTAAGTCCTTCCCGCAGTGGCCCACGTTTGATTCCCAGCTGAAGCCTTTGTATTATGCTGTTTTCCTCTCTCTTGCCCTGCCTTTCCTGTCTCTCTCTATCACTATTGAATCAATAAGAAATGCCAAAAAAAATAAAATTTCACCTCTTTAGTTATGCAAAAAAACAGGTTTACATAGCCTTTCTGCTTGATATATGGCTTACCTATGTTTTACTAGCATGGCAAAATCAAATATTCCCCATATCATGGCTTCTCATGGTGTTGAGAACACATTGGTTGAATTTAACCAATTTAAATGTTGTATATTTTGTAAAATTTGCATTCAGCTGGTCTAAGAGAGATCTTTCTTACAGGTTAAATTGGGATTTGTTAAGTTGGTTATAGAGTGTAGAAAGGTAGATATTAATAATATAAGCTCACGTTGTGGTGTCTGTGCAGGCTGGGCAGGTGTTCCCTTTGATATTGTGTGACACTCACAATCAAAGTACATAGCGGGAATGATTAACTTATACATCAGGTAATTGATTAAGATCCTCATTGTGATCTGTGTGTAAGACATTTGGCTGTTTTCCCAGGTGTTTCAACTGGCTCTGTGCTGTAGCATATGGTGCTGATTGGACGTGATGTATTGTTATCTCAAGTAATCTTGGGGCTTCCCATTTGTGCTTGTTGGTCAAGTCCCTGAAGAATGCATATTGAGAAGAGTCATTTTTCTTATTCAGGATTGAAGTTATACTAAGCTTCAGTAGGCAGCTTTACACTGTTTATTGGCAATTTATTCCCTCTCTGTTTGTTTCTTTTCTAATCCCTTTGTGATCCTGCTATGACTGACCATAACTGATGATGAAACTAATAATAATGGATGAAATAGTTTAAATATCTCGCTCTCTTTCCTTCCTCCCAGCTCCATCTGTATGACATAGAGAGTGCTGTGAGGACTGCGTTGCTGAGCTTCTGCTCCTATGTCCAGTGGGTGCCAGGCAGTGATGTGGTGGTCGCCCAGAACAGAGGAAACCTCTGCATCTGGTACAGCATTGACAGCCCTGACACCATCACCATGTTCCCACTCAAGGTCAGATGCCATGTTCTGTGACTGCTGTGTGCTCATCTTTGTATGTTGTTTAATAAATTATGGGAACATCGAACATTTACAATTAGTATTTTTCTGAAAATTCTCAATAACTAACTCCATTTTAGTACAGTAATTTGCTTCTGGAATGACAATGAAATTACTTTTACTGGCTGGTCAGAGCATGCTGGCCAGGACACTCTTAAGATAGCAAGCAATAAAGCTTCTACTGCAGCAGTGCCTGTTAAAGGCTCATCAAATCAAATCAAATTTGCTTATGTAGCACATTTCACCCAGCATTTACAGATCAGTGTACCTCACAGAAAAAAAGCTGCAAACAACCATTGAAAAGAGAGAATGAAATTCATCCATGAAAATATCATAAAAAGAACCTTTATGAAAAGAATAAATAAATAGAGAATATCCAAATAAAGATATCAATGGCAAAACAAAATGTACAAAAGGTATCATAAAGCTGGATTATGAGATGCTCTGGCGTCTCACTTGGTAGAGCACATATCACATACCATTGAGGCTAGTCTTTGTTGTAGCATCCTGGGTTTGACTCCAGCCCAGACCTTTTGGTGCATGTCATCCCCTCCCCTTCGGTAGTGTAAACATGGTAAGAGTAGTTAGACAAAGAGATGTCTGGAGGAAGAGAGAGTTTAGAAACTAAGAAGAATACATCAAGTATTAGGTGCTTAGGGAAGCACACTAATTATATTTGCAAATGATTGCCTCAAGAGGTAGAAATACAGTAAAGGGCTCATGATGAAGTCTTGTGGAGACGCCACAATTCACAGAAATTCTCTGAAATACAGTCACCAACTAAGATGATAGAATCTCTGTCCTTGAAGATGTACCGATCAAATGACGCGGCTCAGTGAATTATCTGGTCACAGTGTCCACTCTGTGTGTAAAAATGACATGGCCTATTTTCATAGCCAGTAAGTATAGAGAGCTATCCTGCATTTTTTTTAAAAATCATCTTTTATTTTGTTTTGAAAATCAGTTTGATCATACTGGGGTTTGGAGCAGAGTAATGTTAACTGCAGTCACATGACGTTGCCTGGGAAGTCTCAAGACCCCTTATTTGGAGGGTTCCCAATTATCAAGGAAGCAGCAAGCCACTTTTCAAATGAGACTGTACCCAGGTGATTTCATTGATTAACACCTTCAAACAAGAGCAGCTAATTTGTGAAATCACCATGTAGTGAGTGTTTTTAAGGAAAGCTTGCATCATTATAGCCCACCATGACACATTGTTGGTCTAAATGGTATTTCGTACTGCCACCATTTTAAAACAGAAAAATGAATCCTTGTCAATTTTTTTTACAGGGTCAAATTTAAGGATAGTGAGTATGGCCATGGGTTACTTATAGAAAGGTATAACATTTTCAAAATAAATGCATCTATGCATTTCCATTACAATGATACACAGATGATACTGTAGATTAACAGTTATCATTGTAGATGTGAATGGGCCTGTAGAACTTAAATATGACCGGCTTACAAAAATTGCTCTAA
Organism: Myripristis jacobus; assembly: GCA_900302555.1. NCBI lineage: Eukaryota > Metazoa > Chordata > Actinopteri > Holocentriformes > Holocentridae > Myripristis > Myripristis jacobus. Next base: position 31,925 of record OMLB01001932.1, read on the forward strand.
CATTGAACAAAAAATGTACACTAGTTGAAGTTATTCTGAGAGTCATTTTGAGATGGTTTTTTTTTTTAATAGCTCTCATTATTATGGGAACACAGACATATTATTTTTCCTACTTGATGCTGTTAGTAGCTTGAAAAGGATAAAGGGAGGACAAAAGACAACCTTGACATGTTTTAATTGGGCTGCATTCACGTGTCGTGACAGCTGATTCTGTCTACACTGCAAACGTCAAGTCCACCCGTCAAGTCGAAATGTAAACAAACTGAACTAGATTTATGTGACTTTGGTGACAGCAAAATCAGGAAGTAGTAGCAGAACAGTTTATGTTGTGTGTCAAAAATAGAGACAGTGTTGACCGTTGACACTTTGCGGGAAGACGGCACATCATGTCACTTGCCATGCTTGCAAGCTATTCCAGACAACCCCATTCATTACAGTGAGGGCGTTCTGTTTTCTCGTTGACACTCGCTGACTATGCTTGCTGTTAGGACGAGGTGTAAGGAACTGCTAACTTTCTGTGTTTAGTTTGCCAACATCCCCTGTCTAACAGTTTCCCTGAAATACACCATTCAGCTCTCCAGGTTTAATTTGGTTGTACTGTCCTCCTCAGGGAGATGTTGTGGATCTGGAAAGGGCCAATGGGAAGACAGATGTGATTGTGACAGAGGGCATCAGCACTGTGACGTACACGCTGGACGAAGGCCTCATCGAGTTTGGCACTGCAGTTGATGATGGGGATTATTTAAGGTAAGTTTAGACCCATATACCAGGCTGGTATATCAGACAAATATTGGCATTTCACTAAAATTCAGATATGGTCCACTCACTGTCATCTGTCTCGGATATGATGGATATGACAGTTTGCTTGATTAAATGTTTATTTTAGAAACTATCAATTATACACCAGTTGTTGGGACTGAAGTCATCTAGTCCAAATGTTATTATCCTGGATTAGTATTTTAGTATCCCATATTATCACTGCCAATAGTTTCAAAAGCTTTCTTGCCGTTCAGAGACAGGAAGGTACAACATAGCTGTCCATATATAAAGACAGTCCAGGTTTGGTAACATGATATATGGTGTGTACTGTATAGTTGACTGACATCATTTCATTTCTGGGTCATGAGTCCTTCTTTTTCACAACAAAGCACAAAATCTGCAATTCTACAATGGTGTACTATGGTCATAGTCGGGAGAAACAAATCACACAGCCATGGGAAGGGGGCAGGGGGAGGTGGTAATATTCTGAGAAAAAATACACAGAATTTTAGAGATTACAATTGTACATTTCTGAGAAAAATACTTTATATTCTCTGAGATTTAAGTAGTAAATTTACGAGAGAAATTCTGAGATGAAAGTCTTTAATTTATGAGAAAAAACTCAATCAATTCTGAGATTATAAAGTCACAATTTACAAGAAAAAAAAACTCAGAAAACTAGCTTTTCTTCTACTATGGGATTTAGTGAGAGGAAAATCCTGGTGATTTTAGCCCAGAATCACAATATTATCATCAGCATCTGGACTTTGAAGAGACATTGCTGTGACTTGGGCCTGTTCAGAAGAAAACAACACACTGATACTGAATGCAGAGTAGTATTTGAGGAGGTCGTTAGCTGCAGGTATTATACATGGCAAGCAGCAGTGTCTGCAGTGTGCGGTTGATTCAGCATTGCAACCTGAAACAGTGTGGTTCCTTTATAACTATAAGAGTATAAGAAAGATGAGTATAAGTATTTTTGTGAGTTTTTTTCTCGTAAATTTACCACTTTAATCTCAGAGGATATCCAAGTCTTTTTTCTTGTAAATTTATGACTTAAATCTCAAAAATTCAGAGTTTATTTCTCAGAATATCACCCCCTCCCCCGGCTGCATATTTTTTTCTCTCCCTACCGTGACCCTAGAATGTCGTCATAGTGATTCCCTGTAAATTTACCAAAGATGTGATTATGATTACAGAGCCACCTCACTTCTTCATTAGCTCAATGATAACCAAGGTGACTCCAACTTTATATGGGCTCATCTGGCTCAGGGTTGTGGTTTCAACAAGAAAAGCACAGCCTTACCTCACCTTGCCGGCCTGTATTTCTATATTTACGGTCATGTTGCAACCACACTTGTCCCATGTACCTTCCTGCAGCTGTAACAAAAAACACTTTTCGGATCAACTCTATTCCTCTTTGTTTCTTGCTCTAGGGTTTGTCCTCCTGCCTGACTCAGCTCTCCCTCTTTGTGTTTGTGTGTTTGGTTTGTGTGTGTTTGTGTAGAGCTATGGACTTCTTGGAGACTCTGGAGATGTCACCAGAGACAGAGGCCATGTGGAGGACTCTCAGCAAGCTGTCTCTGGAGGCACACCAGCTACACATCGCTGAAAGGTCAGTAAACGCACGCACGCACACACACACACACACACACACACACACACACACACACACACACACACAAACACACAACAGAATGAAGAAACAATATACCTATCTATGTATTTATCTTGTTGATGTGGCCTTTTTCTCTTTTCTTTTCTTCTTTCTTGACAAATGTTAAGGTTAATGTTAGACTCTTCCTGTGGTGCTCCCTCCTGAAGAAGGATCATCTGTAG
>OMLB01001934.1:9774-53798 GCA_900302555.1 Myripristis jacobus
TTCTGGAAAAAAGGTTTTTTTTCTGATCTGTGGCTGTAAACCAAATCAGATCAATCAGTAATCACAAATTTTATAATTCTTAACATCATATTCAAAACAAAGGGTGTAAGCATTTGTCTTTTCTGTGGGGGGCAGGACATGTAGAAACCAAATATAATCCGATCTTTACTATAGCACAAGCTCATTGTTTCTTTTCCAGCTATCCTTAAATGAGCTCAGTCAGTCGTGAGATAACAACCAACACCCATTTCTATCGCATAGAGAGGTGTCTATTAGGTCCCTCTCAGCAAATGAGAGGGTGACACACATCCTCCACGATACGGTGACCCGCATGTCTCAAGAACACAAACGGGCCATTTTGCACTTACGACAAAACTTGAGTCGTACCTACAAACAAGGGTCAATATTTATCCCCCAGTGCGCTCAGACCCCCGGGTGGAGGCTAAATTGGTGTTGCTGACCAAATTAAGAACAGCTGACCTGATGTGGGTGTTAAGTGGCTGGGAAGACGTCACTAGAATGGGAATCTTAGCATACCGGTACGCTGCCCTTTGTCTTGTCTTTCCCTATTGGAGGATAACAAGGGGCTGTAAGCTTCTTATCATCAAATTACAATTATTGAGGATCAATCTGCAACTACAGCCCTGGGGATCCCGCTCTTATATTGGTCATCCTTGTTTTGTTTTCTGATGGAGAGGGCTTATTATGTATGGAGAGAGTGATGCATTGCATATAAATCATTGCAGCGAGGAGCTGCTGTGAAATTTAGCACTTTGTTGCTCCAAAATGATTCAATTTTGGATGATTTCTAGAGAGGTCCTTCTTTCATAGCGCAGTAGGTCCTAATGAATCAGTGTTCATGACAATTTATGGTTTGTGGAAACATGGCTAAACTGAAACAATCACTCAAGAATTGTATGTGTTCAATAGCAGCCAATCAAAAACTTGGCTCATCAAATCTCAGGTCCACGTTTTCAGAGAACACCTTGTCTTGGCTTCAAAACTGACAGAGCTTTCTCCTGTCCCAGCAGCACTGCATGAAGCCACTTGCTTTGTAAAGCCACAAAAACTTGCTGCCTCACAAGTTAGACTCTGTCAGCTTTTCTCAGTTGATGCATCACACATGGTTTTTAAGTCTTGCTTGCCTGGTCAGACCAAAAGTCTGTAACTGGAGCATCCACATTATGGGATCTCTCACTTTGAAGGGACACCTGCAGTGAAAGTGTATCTTTATGGTTCTCTTCATTAAGCCTCATGGGCATATGGCCAAGCATTGCAGGAGCCGAGGGAAACCGAGACCCCCGCACCCAGCCCACCATCCAGCACAACATCCCCTTTGAAGTTGTGATGACTTGTGATGTAGCACCGCAGTTATTTGGTTGTCGGATCGCACCCTCATCACGCTGTGTGGGTCCACGGTAATAAATTTTGCACTTTCAATGTTATCGTGTCATGCTGATACTAAATTCACCCTGTAAACTGCGCCGGAGTGTGTTCCTTGGTTTTTCAAAAACAACCAGCTAAATCAAAAGAGGGACAAAGAGCATTGTGCATTCACCATTGATATCGAGTGCATAATCTATTCATTACCCTTGATGTGAACCACTGCTGGCTACTTCGACCCCCATCAAACACCATAACAACCCGCAGAACAATACTGCACCGATTCAGTGCCGAGGCGGCGGCAGTGGAGGTTTCCGGTGTGTGTCAGGAGGAGATGGTCACCATAGCAGGGATCCTGTCAGCGTTGTCACTGTCTTTGTGAAGAGAGATCATCAATCATGGAGCACAGTGAGGGGGCAGGCCTCATCCAGCCTCATGTTTGCCATTTTCTCTTCTTTTTTTCTTTTTTTTACAAATATTGCATCAAACTGGGGTTTTGATGCAGGGAAGAATGAAAGGCGCAGAAGAGAAAGGGAGCACAAGGAAGGATTTAGAGACAATTGGACAAAAGCAGGAGGGAGGTGACTAATACCAGTAGACAGAGCATATTTTCTCAGTGGCCATCATCTGGTGAAGTTGCCCCGTTTAAAACCACTCCAGCGTCCCTCATTGTACTTCATCACCATAGAGAATCCTATAGCAAATGGACAGCAGCAACCTGCTCAGCTCTTCAGTGCTCGTCTTATCTAGGACCGTGGCCTGGCCTGAAGAGTTCTCCAAAAGTCTTTAGCCCACGACCCTTTGGGAGCACTCAACAATAAGCCTTCTTTAGCACGGAGAAAGTGACAGCGTGGTCCTCCTCCCCCCTCCAAACCATTAAACCTCTTCCTGGATAAACAAGGGGAAGGCCCTTTATGAAGATGGAGAGGGCCACAAAGAGAGGAGCCATTGAGCCACTGAGGGGCCAGTCTTTGTTTTTGTGTTTCGGAGGCCCTTCTCAAAGGCTGCCCTGATAGGGGAGTCTCTATTTTGTCCTTTAGTCCTACTTACTGCCAGACTAGCCTCTGATGGGGCAAAACAGAGATGTAAACTTAATTGACTGTATCATTTGCACAAGGACAAGAGTTTTCCTAACTGTTGAGGTGAAAATGATTTTGTTGATGTTTCCATACGGAAAAGCTAAATTTAAAAACCATTACTCCGTTTTTGGAAGTAATTGTTCCTTGATAGACTGTTAACAAGTTAAAAATAATAGACTCTTTACAAAATACATTCCTATAGCTCAGTTTTGTTTTGTTTTTTTTGGGAAGAGCAAGGACTACTTTGAAAGATAGAGTTTACTCCTATTCCTAATCCAATTTAATCCATAAAATTCCATGAATATAAAATCAGGAACATGCTTGTGGATTGTGTGATTTTGTTTGCCTCTTGAGGCTCCAGTGTTTGATGCTGTCAAAAGGAGGCCCTGCCTGTCAGATGATGGGCTGCCAGGTCTGCTGATGGGTTGCCAGATTTTGGGCAACATGCTGTTGAAGCTGTGTTGTCCTGCGAGTGTGAATGAGGGGCACCTGTGACCTCTGGTCACGCTCTACCGTGCCCCGCTGTGTGAGCACCATGTTCAGGACACACGCTGGGACAGTCGGCTCTTTAACTGTCCGCTAAATGGACAGCGCTGCACCCGCACTGCCAGGCTGCTGCTGCTAAGCCCCTGAGATCTCATGTGCAAACATACACTTCCTGTGTGAAAATAAAAAAGAGAATCCAAATCGCCTTAAATTAGATTTCCAGTCTGCTTTGTAATGCTTTGTCAAAGGGTTGTATCCTTCTCAATGTAAACTGGTCATTTATTGTAACTGTAGAAATCTCAGGGATAAGATAGATAAATGGTGGGAAGGACAACCCAAAAGCAGCAAAGTGTTTTCAAACTGCACCTAATCCCAGAGATACCTAGACCGTGGCAGTATCATATTAAGTCTAGTCTTCATTTGGCCCTGTCATTCAGTTCACAGTCATGCCACATATCAGTACAATTTCCCATCTGGCAAGAAAGCAAGCAGACAGCCTCTCAGGTTCCTTACCTCATTTGAGAGGTATAAATTCCCAGACAGAAAGCAGGCTTGCACTGTTACCAAACGAGCCACGATGAGAACGGTAAAAGAGATCAGGTGTGGACGAGGCAGGAAGAGAACACTTCTAAACAAGAGTCGCTTTGGTTAATTAATACGATTTTAGACAGACCTGAGTAAAGTCAAAATGTCACACCCTGAGCAGCTGATTGCATTTTTGAAAGAGACAACCTGCACTCAAATTCAAATAAAGATAAAGATGCACAAATCAAGGCAAAATAAACATTTTCGGTGGGAGAGAAATGACAAATAGGGGCCAGTTTAGCATAAAACATCTCAGAAACATTTTATTGATCTCAAAAAGAAACCAGTGAAGAGCTTTTCAAGGAATTTGTAAACAAATTGTGCCATAGCAATGCCAGAAAACAACACAGTAAACAAAGAGGCCAGGAATAGCTCCTAAAGAAGCCCATATAACAAAAAAAGTAAATGTGTGTAAACTTCACTCAAGTATCATCTGAAAATCATTTACAAAATATACAAAAATATGTCTCATTGGGTAAATGTCCTTTTGTTTTTCCAAATGGGGGACCCTACCACGGTCTCCACATGGAGTCTGAGGTGACTGGAGGAGGCACAACAGGTGACATGTGATGGCTGCTCTGTGAGCTCAGGGGTGCGAGGGTGGCGCTGGGAATAAGGAAGGCGAAGTGTCCGTCCGGCGTTGGCACAACCTGGAACCCGCCATACAGCTTCACCGCTTCTGGGGGAATGTTCATCGCTGAGCCACTTTTGCAAGGCATCCCATGCACCTGAGCAGAGGCAGCGCCCGGCGTCTGTGTGCCGCTCTGTCCGAATCCAAGCACACCCGGGAGAGGGGCGTAGAAGTTGACGGCGTTGATCTGGGACACGCAGGCGGCCAGGTGGCTGAGGAGACGGGTCCTCACTTCAGTGTTCACCCCCTCACAGGTGGACAGGAAGCGGGTGACCTCGCAGACACACTCACTGAACCCGGCTCTGTATTTACCCATGATGGACGGGTCCGTGTTCACAGCAGCTGTGGAAATAAAAAATAAATGAGTAGAAAGTAAGAAAGAATGAGAGACAGAAAGAAAGAAAGCAAGAAAGAAAGAAAGCAAGAAAGAAAGAAAGAAAGAAAGAAGGCAAATATCTCTAAACAGTTTACAATGTGTTTTATCTAATCAAAGGAAAGGCAGAGAAAAGATAAAATACAGAGGAAAAGATAGTATATTCAAGAGAGGCACAAGACCATTTAATAATGTAGGCCTTCTGGTGTTTTATATACTGTTGACTAAGTTTACTAGTGAAGCTTGTAAAATCAGTAATCATTTTATACTAGACAATAGGACGATAGCCTAAATTTGATCCAAGTCTAAATCTGGAGATCTAAACTCCCAGCCAAAAAAAGAAAAAAAATACAATGCATGAATCAGAATGACAAATTAATTTAAAAAATATACATACCAGTCATTTGAAGTCGCTGCAAGTTCCTGAGGTGCTTCACTGTCATCTCCAGGATGTCCGCCTTCTCTAGTTTGGAGTGTCTGGAGCTCTGAATTGATAACAACGATAAATGCAGTTTTACAAACCGGATTTGGAAATGACTGGCTAAATTACTTCTAGTTTATTTTCCAAAATGAAAGCTGGGTTGGACCTAATGAGAGACGAATAACCAAACGTGTCCTTACGTCTTTCTTCAGCGCGTCCAGGATGAGGGTCTTCAGCTGGCCGAGGCTCTCGTTGATGCGCGCTCGTCTCCTCTTTTCCATGATGGGTTTAGAGGACTGAAGAGAGGGGGGAAATAACATTAAGCTACTCTTGAAGTGCCATAACTGTTCTCATATGTCAATTTCGGTCGACAGGGGAACGAAAATGAACAAAACGAGAAGTTTGTAGGTGCGGAGGTGTGAAATACCTTTCTGTTCTCTGCCAGAGTCCGCGGTTTGTCGGGTGTCGTGTTGCCACTTGCAGGAGTAGCGGCCACGGAGGATGGGGATGTCCTTTCTAAAGTACCCGCTGGCATCTTCAGCTCGCAACTGTGGACCAGCCGAAGCAGACAAGTGTTTACCAAGAATGCAAATGTTGCAAACAACAACAACAACAACAAAAAAGAAAGTTAGCCCCGGCAGCGTGTCCCGCTCTCTCCTTGAAAACCGAGGAGGTGTTTACAAAAGCAGACGTCAGAGGTGAATTAGTCTCCGTCTCAACACCAAGCAGGTATCAAATCCACTCCCGTTACTTGCACCTCGGGTCCTATTTATAGAGCCGGCGCCTGCACGCGAACGGCTCGTGTGCAAGCTCTCCGCGTTCCATTCCCACTGTAACGTCCTATCCAATGAGCGCGCGGAGCCTGCTGCCGGGGAGGCGTTAGGCTCGTGCGAGGAGGCCCTCCCATTGGTTACCTGTCAGCGTGCGGACGAGATGCGCTGACTGATGCGGGCCAACAAAGATAGGACGAGAAGATAAATCACTCAACTGGCTCAAAAGATGGAAAATTGACTCACCTTGAGGGATCCCGCAGCTCAGGTGCAAATCAAAGATGTAACTTTCCAACTGAATTTCACTCCTCTAGCATGGGAGAATTAGTGTGCCGCAGCTGCACTTCATTGCACTGGGTTCATTCGTGTTATGTGTTGATAATGAATGCATAAAACCAATGCTTATCTATGCTTTTTGCAAGGAAGATTAAAAAAAAGGATCAGTGAGGCAGACATGCATGCAACAAATATTATTGTATTACTGCAGTCAGGAACCACAAGCACAATGCAGACACAAAATCCGCCGTACCATGCCCTCAAGAATTGTCAGGATCACGAAGTTGTGTCTAGTTATGGCTCTGGTATTCCTTAACTACTTACATATAATAATCAATCAATGAATTAACCAATCAAGAGGGAACCACATTTTAATTTCACTATGCAACCTATTGTATAATGACGAATAAATATCCTTGTATCCTTGTATCCTTGTATAATGTGGGAATAAAGATGAGATGATACACCAAGAGGCAACACTTTGACAATATGCAAAGACACAGCAGCAACAACCAAAGGGTGTATTTTAACAGTTAAATCCACAGATGAGAATTCAGCAGAGCAAGATTCAGGTTATATGCATGCCATTTTAAGGTGATCATATACAAGGCATGATATGATTATACAGAGATTCTTAATGCAGTCGCACTTACAAAGTGCCATCAAAGCCATGTTGGACCCAGAAAGGCACATCGAACTGGACTGTGTTGGCAATATCACTTCTAACACTGTGATCATGGTGTCATGCAGAGGTGATGTAAGGGTCTCCATGCAGATTACCTTTTCAATTTAATTTTAATTTTTGGTTTGAATGTTATTAGCGCTTTCAGGTTGAGTGCAGTTTGATCCAAATACACTTTACAACAACCAGAAGATGTACAGCAAATTTTCCAGCAGTTGAATCATCATTATCATTAATGTTTATTTGGAGCAGTGTTGAATGGGCTGCTGTGTGTCCACCCGTGGAGCTGATGTTGTTGAGGTCGGCGTTCACAATGCTGAGGAGTGGGGATTTAATAAACAGTCCAATCAATTAACAACCCAAATAATTGGGTGGCAGGTTAGAGTTGACTTTGCCCACTGTTGCTTCAACATTTGTGACATTTGATCTGCAGTGAGAGCTCTTAACTCTACGGGAGACTTTAGCTGAAAGCATGAGGAAATTCAAAGAAATAGTATTTTGACAACTTTGTTAAACATTCATTACTGTGAAGCACAGGCTGTCTAACAGTAAGCCATCCCAGCCCTTTCAGTGCAAATACTCTCTCTTTCTCTCTCTCTTGCTCACACACACACACACACACACACACATGCATCCTGTCCTGGATGCAGCATGAGAAATGTGTGAAGGCTTTTCTGGGGGTCAGCGAGTGCTTGAAAGTTGCAGAGCAGAGCTGGCCCCCTGCTCGTCCTGCAGCCTGACACACTCCAGGCCTGACGTCTGCCGGAGTCAGGAGGAAATCCCCGGCTTGCCATCCTGACACACTCACCCGTCCTCCCTCTCCCATTAACACAGTCTCCCTGTCTGCCTTATCTGACATATGAAGGGTGAAATCAATCACCACTCATTTCCAAAACACCATACTGTGGATGTTTTGGGTTTTTTTAACCAAAAGTTGATCAATCATTATTGATAAAATACAGAGCATAAATTTAGATGTTACTCTTTAATCAACTTAGAACTTAGCTGTCCCGCCATCCTTCATAAAAGTAGCAGAAAAAGTTGATTTTGTGCAATAATTTTGTATTTTTGCACCTTTTCAGTCTCACTTGGAGTGAAATTTTATTTTCAGGCCATTGTCAGGGTTATGAAACCCAATTATACAGCAAGTGTAAGTGATCCTGTGTGTGTTCCACATAAGGATGCAGGATACCATTGTTTGTGTAAATTAAAATATTGTGTTTCATCGTCCGAATTCTCTGCGGTGTTTGACCTTTTTTTTTCCTGATTTTTAATAATTTATGTCTTCCTAAATCAATCATATATATTACAAAAGTAGACATTTTTTATTGTGCTCTATCAGTATATATTTACAAAGCAATTTTGTTCTAGAGGTGCATTCATGCAGCTTGGCATGCAGGAGGTTGAAGCCTTGAGAGTTCATCAGAGTAACAGAGCAACAAGGTAGTCGTACTGAGTTGGATATGCAAACATATATAAGAACCATTGAGTCTTGTGGAGCACGGGCATAATTTCTTAAGTTAGAGTGGCACTGTGAATAAAAAAAATTCCTGTGCAGATGTTATAGAGTGCAAGATCTTGTAAACCATGCTTGATGGAAAAAGAGCATACCAAACGGTAAGAGTAGGAGGACACAGTTGGTGTGGATTTCCTCATTCTAGACCACTTTATTCACACCTATGCCCCTTTTTGGATGGTTGAGAGATGTAGGTTTTTACTGCGGTTGTCACATGCCAACTGTTTTTGATTTCTTTTTTAAATCATCAACACTTACTAAAATACAGACATTTTTACAAGGAGGAGTAATGTGTTAGAGATAGTGGAGGTGAGATAAGTGGATGAAATTGTGTTAGTTTTTGGTAAGTGGACCAAATGTGATATTTTTGAGAGAAAAAAAAACTTATAGTGAAACCTTTCAGGTTCTTCAGAAAACGTCCTGAACAATTTCTGTGGTATTTCATCATATATTGCACATTAGACCTTTCCCACATTCCTCTATATGCACAGTCTCCCTATGTTCATCCATTAACATTACAGCATTAGAGTGGATATTATGTAAGTAAGTGTTTCCTTGACATGTTTACTGACAGACATCTCTTTCTCATCGACCTCTACTGCTTTCATCTGGCACAGGTTTATCACCAGACACCTCTATCCTCCCTAATAGACTTCAGAAGTCTTCTCTAGAGCTCCTAAATCCTCAGAGGTGAAATGACCCCAAAAGCCAGGTCAGTGTTTTTATCCATGGCTTCCTCCCGGGTTTTGCAAGAGTGCCTCACAACACAACTGCAAACCCGAGCAAATATTCAAATGAAATATACCCAATCCTTCTGCCAAAAATGAGATTTACCAGTTATGTGACTAATGTAGTTATAGTAACTGAAAAGAAAATGTTCAATGCATGAAGTCTGAATATAAAAAGTGGTTGTGCAACTTAAACCTGCATCGTGGCTGCGGTGATGATGACTGTTATAGCAAGGTGTTAAGATGGACTCAAGATAGCGGTGTTCCCGTTAGCATTGAGGTTTGGAGGGTAAACATACAAGACAGAAAATAGCATCACACATTTCCCCTTGAGTCCAGATTTGAAGAGGATAAGAGGAGCTAGCATTAAAGTGGGCAGTGTCTTCCAACAAAGATGATTAATAAAAGTAATGCAGGGAATAGTAGACCATCTCAAAAGAGTTTATAGTGGGTATTTACAATTTACAATTTCAGAGAAGACATGCTGCTAAAAAAAAAAAAAAAAAAAGAGAAAACTCTGAACTGACAGTTTCCTCTGTATTCAAAAAACACACTTAAATCACATAAATGCATTATTCTGTGGGTGCTCATTAGGCAACACATAAAATGGTTAGTTTGTCCTCTAACTTGATGTTTTAACAAGATGCTCCTTTGAAAGAGGCTGAGGTTCTTCACGCAACAGATGAGAGGGTGCTGAAGAGGAGGAGAGCCGACAATAAATTATGTCCTGTCAGTTCTGGTCTCAATAAGCCCGCTTCTCTGGCACAAACAACCCTTTATTGTGGACGGTGATCTGGACCTGTGGTTTATAGCACAATCCTGATTTGTATCAGTGTGGGAACACAGGGATGGGAGACACTGCAGAGCTTAGACACTGACAGAGGAAGGGTAAGAAAGCTATCAAGGTCCAACATATGGCTGATAACGACAAACTCGGGGAAGGAAAGGGGGCAGGAAGACATATAAATTGTTGTGGATTAGAAGGGCGTGTACCCTTGGGAATATGTTGGCTAAAATCTATCACTTACTTAAGCTGAAAGGAACTCTCCCTTGTGGGGAGAAAATTGGAGTCATTAGGGGATGTAACACTGATAAATTAGCAATCGACAGCTCTGTGCAGCCTGGATAATAGAGCGCTTCTACTCCGAGTGGCCACTTGTCAGCTTCCACGCTTCTCTCCATCCTCACCTGTTCTGCACTGACCCTCCACCTGGTCCCTGCCATGCTCAAGCCAGTAGGGCAGCGAAATGGCCATCCTCATCATCAAATACTGGGAAAGTTCCCTTTCAACTGCCGGTATGAAAACATCTCAGGCCAGAAGGGGAGGGCACAGACAGAGGGGATCACTTAAACATCTCATCTAGGGCTCCGCTCGTTCTCCGTACCTCCCTCTCCCTTTGAATTCCCCCTTAAAGAGGGAAGGGGGGCCCTCCCATAGCAACTCCCAGCCCTGGGCCTGCCCGCCTTTTGTCCCCCTCCCCAACAGCAGTTTCTGCTCCAGAAGCCTTAGACAAGGCCTCCATTAATTGCAGGCCTGTGTGGAATACACGTGGGACAATGGGCCCAACAGAGTGTCCGGCCCCCAGACAAGGCTGGAAACAAGTGGTACAGGAATCCGGCAGAATAGAATCGTCCTGGCTGATGTCACTGAATACATTTACCTACCTCAGAGCGCATTCACTCCATGCTTTGTTTTATTTGGACAAAAAAAGAAGGGGTGGGGGGAGGTAGTGGTATCAATGGAGAAGAGGAGCAGGGGAGGGGGGCTCAAGGATGGGAAATAACTGGTCGCCATGACAACACACTGAATCAAAAATATGGTCGAATTTACTGGAGGCAGAGATGTAAAAAGGGTAGAGGGCATTAGATTAAACCCTGCGTGAGATAAGAGGAGCCTGAAAACAGAGGTTTAGTTTTCTAGTTTATTCAACCCTGTTTATACGGCAATACAGAGGGGACAAAGAGCTAGGAGATTAGGAGACTCATCTAGGCTCATGTTTGTCAACAACAACCTGAGCAGTTTCAAGTCCGCTTATTCCAAGTCAGTAAACCGATGGAAGGGATGCTTAGCTATGGCGAGTGAAGCTGCAGAGGAAAAAGGGACCATAGCAACTGGTATTTCTCAGTTCCTAGCAGCATAACAACCTGCCATCTGTCACCTAACGTGGGCTCTTTCTTAAAAAGCCAGCATTTAGACCTTAAACTTGGAGGCAAAGGCAATGAGACTGAAGTCTTATTGAACTCTGGGTCTCCCCTTTGAAAGGGGATCCAGTCATCGCCTTATCCCTCATCAAATTGAAAAAGTCTTTTAGAGATTCTAAGAGAGGCCTCACATTTAATTTTTAAAACCCAGACATGAAAGTGTTTCTAAACCACATTCAGCAGTGAAAACTCTTTAAAGGACTAGTTAGCATGTAGATTATATGCATTTCAGTGCATTGTCAAAGTATCTAAGTGTATTTACATGTTAATATGTTCAGGGATACTATCGTCTTGAAAAGGTGTTGGGGGAGGTTGGTTAACTGTGAATTTTCTCTCTGTAGAGCATGGGAATGTGATTTCTTTGTGCCATCAAGGTTCAAACACATTCCTGTAAGGCCATGGATATTATGAGGATTGATTCACGGCAGAAAAACAACCTCTGAACCTGCTGATTTCGGCTGGTTACGTCGGGCTTCCCGGAGCCTCTTGTGCATGAAGAATATACAAAGTTAACTTCACAACAGTCCTGCAATCGGCTCTGTATTCTTTCTCACAGATAGGATTGCAGAATCTGTTGTCAGTTCTTTTATAGCAACATCAAACCAGAAAGCTCCCCTTGACAAAAGGCCTGCTGATACACTAGCATGCGGTGCTTATCCAAGTCCATATCCATGAGTGTGTTTGCGTTGGGATTTATGAATGTGAAGATGGCCCATTCTTGCCACTCAAGATGACTCACAAGACCACCGTTTTGGCCACTTACGCTGTGAAAGCAGCCTGGGGGATGCCCTTTCAGCACTCGAGGACCTCTGGCTGAGTCCCCTTCACATGGGAGATCAGCCTCACTTGGGAAAAAGTCCCTGCTCTTTTCGGGGAGCTGTCCTGAGGGATGGCGCGCTCCTTGTCCCAGGGCCTCTGTTCTTCACCTGCCGGCTTAGTGCTCATCACTTATGCACATAATCCCTGGTTAGTGCATGTGATCCACCAGCCCAGGCCTAGGCCCCTGGCCCCCGAGCCTCCCCTGCTCACATGCTTGCTGGGTGGCTCCTGGGTGGCCATGGCAACTCTCATCTTCTCATGACAGTTAGGCCTCAGTCATGGCTCTAAGTCCCTCTTCAGTCTCTGTGCGTCTTTTTCTGTTCGCTGCTTTCTGTCTCCCAAAGCCCCTCTCTGTTTGTCTGTTGCTATATCTATGGTTCTCTCTCTCTCCTCTTCTTCTTTTCTCTCAGTTTGCCTGTTCCCATGCTTTACCCGAGCCAAGCCTGAGAAGCGGGCTCACCCAACTTTATCAGCCACAGTATGGCACCTTCCTCAGGGGGCACAAAAGCGCGTCACCGCTATTCTTATTCCATTAAAAGACTGGATATACCATCACCGCAGAGTGTTTCGCATAAACGGTGGGCCAAACGAAGCCCTGACCTCATTTTATTGTGAGTCTGATGTGTAAAATGAGATAGCAAGATACACAACATGAATGTCTTTTCACCGTGGTCACTCCAGGCCTCTAAGTGCAGATCATCTTACCCCAATGCAACACCACAGCCTTAACCATTAGTTTGTTTAAAGTGCTGAATATCACGTCGGCCCTCGGGGAGAGAGGGAGGCAACCCAACAACGCTGTGTGGCCCCACACTAACAAGTGTCACAGTGATATGAGCTGGTCCTCCCCCTATGTGAACGCCATGTGAGAGGCGGCTCCATCCCTGCCCCTGCCACCTCAGCACAAGGCCCTCCATTGACTTCTAACCTGTCGAGGGACCAGGGGAGACAAAGAGCCGCGGGGCGGGGCCCGTCCCTCCGACAAGCCTGTGAACAAACGCTAACACGGCTGCAACTGTCCACCCCCTGAATCACTGAATTTATTGACCAACCACAGAGCCCATTCAGTGCTGGGAGGACTGATAAAGGAAGGGGACAGGGACGCCATAATGCCCCGAGGAAGGAGCCCATGCTAAGGGGATAGGAGGGAGGAGGAAGGCTTTGTGACCGTCTGCTGGGTCACAGACCTTAGCAGGCCTTTTACCAGACATGGGTGCCTTTGTGTCATCTGTAAAATGAGCCCAACCATAAGTGAGCATCAGGTTGGCCTTGTGTCCAGACTATTAATCAAGGCAACAGCCTTATGTGTCCAACAACAGCTAATAGTTGTGGTAAAGTGGTGCAGCAAGGAACCGATTGCGGCATGAAAACTTTGTGAGGAATATGCAATGTTGTTTTTAAATGTTTTTGTAGCAGCAGCAACGCTTAGTAGAAGACAGTGTTCACCATCCTGAGTGAAGCTGAATGAGCCATCCATGACTATAAAGTCTGTAATTGTCCTTTAATGGCTTTCAGGCCCTGGCAAAACTCAACCTGGACACACTCTCGTTACTTCAAAAAGCACAAGAAGGCCTTGAAGAGTAAGCAGTGTGGTGTGTTATGTGTGCGTGTTTTCAGAAGTGCTTACAGTCCGCCTGCGTGTTACAGACATATTGAGATGGCACCAAAATCTTTTTAACAGTCTCTGGTGCAAAAACAGTGAGTGTTACAACCACAAAAACTCCCCTATCTGCCAGTTATTCTCCTAACTAGGCAGTCCTGGCAGGCCCGGAGGCTTTGTGGGAACCGTTGTAAGTAAAGAAAGAATAAACAAAGAATGTGTGTATAGGCACAAATCTTGAAAGTACACGACTTGGACAAAAAACGTATGGGTAAAAGAGAAAGGAGATGGAGACCAAAATGTTTGAAATAGAACAAGCTTGAGAAAGTCTTTCTCGCTGGGTAGCTAGCTGTGAGAAAGAAAGGCTGTGTGTTTTGGGTTCTTTATGTCTTTCCACCAGTCTCCATCTGTTGCTCCACCGATACAAAGGAATACAGCAGAGAGTACACAAAAACCCATATTGCTTTGTGGAGAGGCAACACTTTCCACAAAACTACATGGCAAACATCGATCGAAAGCAAGACATCCTGGCTCTGTACACAGCACTGTTTACCGAAGAGATGATCCGTGCAAGTGGAAGACACACATGAATTCATGATGCCTCCTCATCCTCATCATGAATATTCCCAAACAGACTCTTCCCTGATCTGTGGGAGATTCTTTTCTTTGGTACAGCCAAGGACCCCCTTCCCTTATTCACAGTCCCCCCTAAATCCACCCATTCACTGCCTATAGGCCCTGATCTCCACATGAAATGATACCCCTCTTTCTCCTCCACTCTCGCGCCTTTAAGCGCCCATATGCCAGGCAGCGAGGAGGCTGGGAAAGCCCGTAATTGATCAGTAAGTCTTGGCTGAAAAAGTGTGACCAAGGTCAGCCCCCCACGAAGCACGCAAGAGTGGCTTAATATACAGATTTATTGGGAAATGTAATGGGAGTTCTACAGAGCAAACATCGGGATATTTGTTGACATTATGTCAAAACTGAGGCATTTTGGTCAGTCAAACACAGTAGAAAAGTAAAGAAGTAAGAATAAATACTGCATTGCAATTTCCAAAAATTTCCAAAAATGTATCCTCATGAAAACAACGTTTAAATCCGTGTTTGAAGTCTGGCTTGTAATGAAGAGGCATTCATATTCCAGCTGAGAAATTTTTATTTTTACATTTATTTCATTTTGTAAAGAAAAAAGGGAAACACAACAGCTGTGGGGGGGAAACAGTTATATCAAACTGGCTATAAAAATCAGGAGTTAAAAATCAACCGTTACAAAATACAAACTGTTTTAGCTTTTTCAAAATGATTGCATGTAATTAAAGCACTATAGTTCATGTGCAGTATCTTAATTGTGTTAAATGGTGTGTTTTTTTTAGCAAACAACATAGCATTTATTTAAAAGTGGAATTCATTTTTTGAGAAAAGGGTCATTACTTTTCTCTATGCATCCATGAAGAATTTTTACAAAGGGAAAGGGAAATGCTTCATTTTCACTCTGTCTTGTTCATTCTCCGTCCCTCTCTCTCTCTCTCTCTCTCTCTCTCTCTCTCTCACACACACACACACACACACACACACATTATGTGGCGCCGATGCTGACATTACAAAAGAATCACATGAATTTGTGCTTTTCTCTCCCACAGGAAGAAGTTCAATCAAAAATGTACACAAATTCTCAGAGGGAAATGACAGCAACACACGAGAATCTTTTCCTGCCTTCAACACACAACAGAACCAGTGACGTAAACAAAATAATTCCCTCACACTGACACACAACTCAGTATGACTGTACAAAACTTTCCCATTACTCTTTTACTCTTTTTTTTTTAGCAGCAGTAACTGTTAGTGGAAGACGGTGTGTTTTCCCTCTCAGTGAGGCTGAATGAGTCATCTGGAGCCATAAAGCCTTAAACTGACATTTAATGGCTGTCAGACTGAGGAGAAACAGTAGCTGGACATCTTCTGAACATCTGAGAAAACACGAGCCCTTGATCCATCTGTTCTCGGATGAGATGTTAACACTTTTGAGGCTGACAATGAAAATGAAACCACACCTCAAGTAGTTGCAGGTCCAGTGGCAGGATAATGGTACAATGCTTTTCAAATTTGGCTCAGATAGCAACAATTGTCATCCGTTCGTACACATCTAAATTGTTAAAGGGTGAAACGACCGCTGGAAACAATCCATCTGTGACACTGACGCATGATGAAAGCACCGAGTGGTTTCATGTTCTTGAATACAGCTGGCACCAAGTCATCCGTTCATCTGAACATTCAAGTTTCAGTAACATGACAAAACTGTTGAGATTCAAGTGCTGAGTGTTTGTCCATTCTGCGCTGGTGAATCAAGGCCAGTCGCTGATAAAAGCCACAACCTGCAGGGTGCAGTATTACATTCATGTAATGGACGGCTGTGTGCATCACCGTGTCCATTAGCTCTTGCACTTGGATGCTGCCTGGGTGACGGTTTTGGCTCAGTCCTTGGCATGTGGCAGGCTCGAGATCCTAAAAACATCTTTGCCTAGTCAAGTCTCTGGGTTCAAATCAAGTTAATTCAAGGCCACGGTTTGTTGGAGCCTGGAACGAGAGGGTTAAAAAATAACCTGTCCAGGCCAACGTCACTGCCTCATTTGGACTGGTGTCACATGGGGTCTGATGGGAGGGACTGAGGTTGGCTGGCGTAGGTGACAGTGGAGGGTCCTGGGGGCCAGTCGGGGTCCTCCTGCAGCTGCCTGGCCAGATGCATGTAGCGCATCCTCGGGGGCTTGTTATTCCAACAGAACAACCAAGACAGGAAGGCTGAGCCCCAGCGGTCAATTGCCATCTGAGGAAACATGCAGTATGAGTATCAGGAAGAAAAAAGGTAGTTTTGAGCCAGCATTATAATCATGTTTATTCCTATGAAAAATTGTGAAGTTTACTGCCACCAAAGCCACATTTTTATTTTCAGATGGCTTTAAAAAAAACAAAAAAACAAGTCAAATTACATTTTTTCAGTGAAAAAAAAAGCCAGATCCAATGAAAATTACCAGCTAAAGGACAAAGTTCTGATTCTTTGCAATGTTAGTGAGGCTCTGTTGGATATTAGTGAATATTAGTGAGGCTCTGTTAGTTAAAAAAAATCATGCAATTACACTGTCACAAATCTTAGGCTTTATTAATCAATATTCATTCTCATCTGATATAAACCATAACTGCAATAAATTTCAGTAATAAACTCAGATAACCACTAAAATGCAACACAATGAAAAATGAGTTGTTGCACAATAACTATTTAAAGATTTTGCTGCTTATACGTGAACTTTGAGGGACCCTCTTTTCTCCAATCATTATATAGACAGACATCAGACATTGTGAGAAATAATAACACAAAAACATTGTTAGTCAATCAATGAGAGATATAAATCGAGAAAGCGGCACAAAGAGAAATCCTCTTCTGCATTCTTTGTGGAGGGAGTTAAGAAACATGCATGACCGTCTAGAAAATGTGAGGACAGACAAAATACAAAAAAACACGCTGTAGAGAAAGGCTTTGCCAACCTGAGGTGTGTCAGCAGAGGCGGCCACCGCGGCCTGATTTACCCCCTGACTGTCTCTGAACACTAGCCTCCACAAGATGATGTCAAGCACCAACGTCTACGGGAGATTTCAGTGGGAAATACAGAAACAAGATGGCAGCTGATCATACAAAATGAGGAGGAGGACGATTGGGTTACAGCCACAGACACGGATCACTGGCCGCTCAAGAGAAACAACAGCAACTGGGAATCAGATGGAAATCTGAACAACAATGACAACGATTTGATTCATTAGGCAGTGATTTATTGTGGTGTACTGATTCGGTTGGAAGAATCAAATTATGCAAATCACAGTTTGCCAAATTTGAACAAAAAGGACTGAGCAAGTGGGTGAAAGGAGCGAGTGGTCACAGAGAGGTTGTGTAGTGTAATGTCCCTAAAGCGTACCTCCAGCATGAAAGACACAGCCGCATTCACTATGACAATGATGACCAGTGTAATGCGCCAGTCATGGGGAACACACACAATCTGAGGGGAGGCAGAGCAACGGGATGAGGATTGATGACAGCGGGCAGCGTCACGGCAACAGCAACACACATGGTTTTCCTCACATCATGCATCTTCTCAGATGGCTGACAGTCCTCTGCCTTCTGATACGTCAAATAAAACATCTACACCTGCAGCATCTTTTTTTTTCATTACTGTAAGCATGACATTTATGCTTTTCAAATGCAAAGCCTGGGCGTTACTCGTCACCAGGATATCCTCTCAAGCAATCTGAGTGACAACATCAACCGTGCTGTGAGAAAACAAGATTTACGTCAGTTTACCTCCAGGAAGTTGTCGACGGCAGGAATAGGATTCAGCATGATTAGGAAGAGAAAGGTATACAGACCAATGCAGGACAGCATGAATGGCCCTGGTGAAAAAAAAAAAAGAAAAGAAAAGAAAAAGAAATTCAATGTAATCTGGTTAAACTGCTAATTTCAATCTTCCTACCACATCACACATCCATGGAAAAAATTGAGTGCCGGTGGTGGCTGTATTTGGATTGAACAGTGGGTGAGAAGGGATCTGAAGTCCCTCGTGTTCAGGTGCTTCAGGAAACTGAATGTGAAATTATATCTTAAAGTTACATTCAGTAATAATCACACTGAGTTTCAGTTCATTGCCTTCAGTTATTAAATTGAGTCTTATAAATTCAAATTTTCAAATACATTTTTCACCATCTGTTTTTTTTTAAATTTAGTAGTTCTACATACTCAAGACAAACTCAGATTTCAGACATTTCTAATACAGTCTCTACAAGCGCTCATCCCTTCTCTCACACACACACATCACACACGCTCTTGTGCTCTGGGCTTACAGTTCTTGTAGCTTGGCTCTCTGAAGGGTTTTCCCTTGGAGAAGACGATGGCCACGGCCAGGTACTGGAAGGAGGAGACGTAGAAGAGGGTGGTGTTCTCGTAGTTCCTGATGTTGTTGTGGCTCTGGGGGGGCGTCACATTCTGACTGTGGAAAAGGCTGGCGCTGGAGACGTTGCAGGCACTGTCGCAGAGAGGAGTGGGATGAATGCTGAGAGAGTTAGTCCAAACTTTGAAAAGTTTTCCTTTCATACACCAGTAATCCAGGAAAGTAGAAAGAGCAAACAACACTTGTCAGTTCTTTGTTCTGTGAATTTAGCTGCACAAAAACACTATTCTCTTCAAACTCTTTCCATCTGAAAATATTTTTCATCCCCCACTTACTTTCCAATGAAGCTAAATCACAAAGCACTAAATGGTGTCATCTTCCAAGGGCTGATAAACTAAAAATACCTGCCAAAATAAAATCTGACTGTCCAGATGAATTCATGCAGCCACATTAGTCACAGAAATATATTACCCTATATTCATTTTTGCCTACAGAAAGTTGCACATAAGAATAATGTGAAGTTTAAGGTAATATAATCATAACAATAACAGACGTTTCAATACTGTCACTTTGTGTACAGCCAAACTACCAGGCAGCCAATCAGCAAACAGCTTGTTCCACACAGAGCGGGTGTGGGAATCACTGAGTAAGATGCAGTACAAAACCATCATGATATTTTACCCACTTTAACAATGGTATCATGATACAGGCAGTTGTGCGATATGTGACACATCACTATATCTGTAACTGAAGAAGAAAAAATACCCTGGAAAAGGCAAAATAATTTTCCAATAAGCAGGAATCAGTCGTATGTCCCAGCCCTAATACAGAACCACTGTTTTGATTTTGTGTGTATGGTGGCCAGCTGGGACAAAGCTGCAGATCAGGGAAAGATCAAACACGGCATATAACTGAGGCATTCGAATGTCATTAGCCATCAGTTCATTTGTTATTGATTTGTCTACCAAAGACAAATTTTACTGGCATTTGTCACATGGTGCAAATTTCTGGATGCGGTCATGATACAAATGTTACTCACTCTGAGAGAGTCGTCCATTTTTCATACCAACTCTGCTGTTGCACTAAGAGGAACGCCAGGACCTGGAAGACCAAGCTGGTGAGCATCTGACTCAGGACGGAGAAGAGCAACGGGCCGGAGATCAGACTGGACGGGGGGCGGCGCCACACCAGCTCCTTCCACGCAGAGTTCAGACTCACTACAGACAGAAACAAACCACAGTGGTGGAAACCTTTCTGCAGAGCTAGATTAGAGCCACTGAAGACAGTCTAACTAACCTAAACTTCTGAACCTGAAACTCAAATATCCACTTAAACGATTCCCAGGTTTCCACTCGCGCTTACTCACTTGTGAATGCAATGATGAGAATGATGGCGATATCGATGAAGAGGAACTGGAAATCTCCCAAGTTGCTGAGGATCTGCGGTAACAACAAAGATAAAAAAAAATAATAAAAACACGCTGCATTCACATTCATGCAGCAGCAGAGAACAGGATCTCAAAGCATCCATCTGTAAATCAGATCAGACAGCCTCACTTTAACTGTCAGAGCCAGGCACCGTTTCATTAACACATTTAATTTTTCATTCAGTGAATTTTATCCTGATAGCCCTGAGGCAGTAAGATGTAATTTAGATGTCTGTAGATATCTATAAATTGTCTGTAGTGTAAGACATAGGTAGTAAGAATCCACATTTAGCAATGCTGCAGCACTCAAATGTATTACTTTTCCCAGTAGATTATGCTGTAACACAACAAGTTTCTTTAAATGTTAGTAACATTGTAATGGAACAAGACACTTTTAAAAGTAACATCCTCCATCTCTGGTGAAGGAGCAACCCCTATTGTTTCCTAACATCTCCTCAGTCCCCCCAGTTTGTTTCTACTTGCTCCTCACGTCCGTCCTGCACATTAACCCTCTGTGTCCTGCGTGGGAACCACCTCAGTGACTCTAACTCCCAGGCATTAACTGCACAAGCTAACTCCAATAAGGAAAAAGAGCTGGACTTTCAGTAATGTGGATATGTTCGCACTGATTTGTTTGTTGCGTTTGTCATCAAATGTCAAATCAAGGTGCAGACATGGAGCTTTAAACATTTAGCCTATCCATTCGCCTGTGGGAATGAATAACACGTCGAGGTGATGTTTTTAATCCCATTTTACTCAAGGTCACTTTATAGAAAAATGAGAAAATGAAACCTAATGTGGAGAGAGGTTGCACTTACAGAGTAGAGCAGGGTGACACTGAGGTACTGGATGATGCTGTAGAGAGCCATGAACTTGAACACGCAGAAGGAAGTTATGAGGGCAGCTCGGCCCTCCCTGTGGACAAAGAGCTGCTGTTCAGACTAGAGAGTCAGAAACAACCAGAATCACAAAGCTTTCTAAGACAACAGCTTGTGCTGCCATTTCACTCCCGGGCTCCCGGTACGACCCTGATGTAAAATTGCATGACTTTTTCATGACTTTCCATTACGAAGCCAGAACACTAAAATGACCTAAAAGTTTTGCTGCTTCCTGGTTTGCTGATGTGGTTTTCCAGTTCAGAAAGCTTCAGAGGCAACTTTGTTTACCGCTGTGGTTGGCGTGCTGTGCAGAAATAGCCATACAGTGTATAAAATTGCTGAAAAGCACTACAGCTAAATACATTCTGGTATATTCCTGTCAAGTGGCTCATATGCAAAATTCCCATACATTCTTTTGCTTCCCCAGAGAATTTATCAAATTCCCTGGAATACACCTTTCAAAACTGCATAATATTCCAGAGATTTGATAACCAGCAGGGAGCCTGCAGGTCTCCAGAGACCCTCTGGTTATTATGATATATTACAGTGCTCTGAGCTACCTGATGAGGTTGGGGACGCAGGAGATGTTTGAGGTTGAGGAGGTGAAGGGCGATGCGACGGAGGCCTCCAGCTCAGAGAGAGAGATCCCACTGTGAGCTCTCTTCAGAGCCTGAGAGACACACAGAGAGAAAACTTCATTACTGAAAATCACTTTGCTGTAACACTATCACTATCCTACCCACACCCGAAAATCCATCGCCATTCAAAAGTGAATTACATTAGCAGAGACACACAAGTTTGAAACTGCTGCAGCTTTTTTTTTTCCTGGCCAGATCCTGGGATACAGTCAGATATTTGTAAAATGGATTACAAACCCTGATATGAGATGAGGCAAAGAAAACTGCTCAGTCTTTTGGGACTCACTGCCACAATAAGGAACTGACTGACTTGCATAAGTGAACATCCTTGTCTCCTAAAGCTGACCAGTTCATTATCCTAACTTTGAAAAAGACTCACTGTGAATGAAGAAACCTGTTTTAACAAGAAAGAAAGAAAAAAGAAAGAAAAAAATACCTACACAGAATGTATCATCATTATTATCAATAATGCCTAATCAATACTTACTCCACAGTCATTAGCACCATCACCACACATCCCAACAATGTAGCTGAAAAATGTACAAAGCAGGTTAACACAGCCCATGAACTCAGACTCAGATGTGATTTAATTCTAGACAGAAGTCCAAAGCACAGATCGCAGATCATTTACTGATTTATGCTGAAAATGACTGAGAGACTCACTCCACGCTCTGCAGGACCTCCACCAGCTGAGTCTTCTGGTCTGGAGCCATGCGGGCAAACACTGTGCCTCTCAGCACGAGCTGCAGCGCCCCCATGTGGACAGACAAAAAAACAAAAAAATCACATCCAGTCATCATAAAGTCAAGAATGTAGGAGCGGAGAAACCTGTGTAAGCTTGACCCATTCATCCATAAAGTGGACTTCATCCACCTGTTAAGGCTTCATGATATAAAGTCATAGTGAAATTGATGGTAGATAATATCAGACCGATGTATGTTTAGAGAAAATAAGGTAAACCTCAAGTGAATACTGATCTGAATAGATTGATAATTGTCTGTATTGACTAATTTTTTTTTTTTTTTATTTGGATCTTCATGACATTAAAATAACCTTCACTAGTACATACTGGTTGAAAAAATACAATCATAACACAACCAAAGTTAGAAACTAATGCATCCAAATTTTAAATGATAATAGTGTACAAGACAGTCAACACTGAAGACACCTAAATACACCAAAACCATACAAACACATTTCATAATTTCCACACATCCATATCGATAACCTAATATAACCAGAATGCAATAAAATCATAAATCAACAATTCCTTATATTCACGTGCATAATTTAGAATTTAAGGTTGCATGCCACCCCTTGCATAGTTAGTACACAATTATAAATGTGCTATACTCTGCAGCACAGACCCTTTTCCCAGCAGCTGTTCTGACATGAACTCGGGGGGGTCACTGATGATATTAATTAAAGTTTCATATCACTTGAGTGGACCAAAATTTATTCTGGAGTAAAAGTAAAGATTCCTCTTTCAAAAACTATTCAAATCCCTGCTCTGTTTTAATTTGTTTGATTGTTTTTATTCTTTCTACTGTTCTTACTGTTTTGTTGTTTTATTGTCATTTGTTTCAGCTGTGGTTCTTTTAAAGTGCTATATAAATAAAGCTGAGTTGAGTTGAGTTGAGTTCCACATTAAAGTCGTCCTGGTTTTGATGATGATGAGATTCATTAGGAACTCGGACGTCAGGGCATCGCCAATAAAATTTTGCCAACTCAGCATTTATGTTGTCAGCTCAGCAAAATAGATGCCCTTCTTCTTGAAAGCAGTCATTTCTACTGAGGTTAAACCATAAATGCTGTGATATGCTTACTGGTCAGGCAGTGCTCTTTGTCCCAAAAAAAAAATGTATCTGTAATGGACCGGGTTCACCGCTAATATCTAACAAGTAACTAATGTAGCCAGGGAAACAAGTGGAATAAAAGTATGCATATTATTTTCAAGTGAAGTAAAAGTGAAAGTAAACAAAGAGATAAATACCGGAGTTAAGAACAAATTCCTCAAAAATGGTATATACAGAAACAAATGATCTACTTCGTTCTACTTTTTTAGGGATAACGACGGAGATGAGAAGACATAAGGCAAGCACAGTGGGACTATTCTACTCAAGAAAACCCACAGAATAAACCCACATGTTTGTGTGTCTGAGGGTAAACTTTACCTTCTGGATAAGCTGGGGGAAATGCTCGGTGATAAGAGCAAAGGCCTTGCCGCTCACAGCAAAGTGATAGCTCTGATCCTGCTGATCCTGCTCACCACACACACCATCCTCCAGCTGGATCTCGACAATCTGAAGGAGAGTTGAAATGATGCCCTGGGAGTCTCACAGTGAGCCTGACAAGCCTCTATGTATACACATTACCATGCTTTTAACTGACTGGTTCATACTATAATAATATGTACACAGATATATGTGCTGCAACTTTGAAATGATGCCATAGGGTGGGCTCACACCAAGCATGTTTGGTGCGGTTCATTCAGACTCTGGAGTGTTTCCTCTTTTCGTGTGGTTCATCTGGCTGTCGTACAAATTTGAGTCACGCCAAATAATTGCACCGACACGCCTGAAACTGTGGTTGACAGTCCATCTTCAAGTGAGCTGCAGTGTGATTTGTTTGCAGCGAGAGTGTAATCCAAACCAAGCACAGGAAATGGCTCCAAAATGCATAGTTTTATCAGCATAAGGAGTGGGATCATGAAGACTAATAGAAAGCAGATCCTTGTGTTCAGAAAGCCTTATGTAACCAAATGAACTGAGGACAAACCACGCGGTCTGGACCGGCGCTCATATTGAGATGTTTCTTCATGTTTTATTTAACGACTCTGGACACCAGAAGACGCAAATTACAGTAAAGAGCACAAACATGTCCAACATGCGGGGTCAGATTTGTTTGGAGCTCAATTTTGCCAAAACCTCAAACCTCTCAGTATTATAGGTCACCAAACCTCCAATAAACAAGCTACTTGTCCATGAGTCCATGTGGCTTTGCTTACAAGCCCGGGTGTGCTTGTGATTGGGCCGTGTGAACCTAAACAAACCAAATACGATAAACGCAACAAAGAACACTTTTCCAGTATGGTTTGGAGCGGAGAAGACAAACCGTGTCTCTGAGTCTGTGCGGGTTGGCTTCCCTAAAAAATGAAAGTTCACTTCTCCCATTTGCTTATCACTTAAAGGAATAGTCCAACATTTTGGGCAAATAGCATTTTTCTGTCTATGACTCCCACAGACTTCAAGTCTTTATGCTAAGCAAACACAAAATGCTACCCATAGGAAACGAACCACTGGATATACAGAGGTGAAAATGGTGCTGCACATCTTGTCTGGGTGAGTCGGAAAAAGGACTTTTTTATTAGGATATTTTTCCAAAATTGTTGGAGTTCTCCCACTTCGGCTCTGATTGATTAATGGAGATGAGTGGCTTTGTCTCCCTTACCTGACTGTCCTTGTTGGTGTTTTGAACAGGAGTCTCTACGTAGCGCCACGTGATGCTGGCGGGCTGGAGGTCTCTGGGAGGCGAGGCTTCTGCTATAATAACCCTCTCATGTGAACGGATCATCGCACAGTCTCTGGCCACTGATATAGCCGTTAACATGTTGTCACCTGACATGATAAAGGCACGACACAGGGAGCAAGGCGGGGGGATTCAAACTTTCATTTAAAGTCAAAGAATAAAATATAGCCTCAATATAGCCTGAGGCATCACAGGTTTGTCCACATGAAACAAGTGAAACCAGCCGCCAGGACGAGGTTACCTGTGACCATCAAAGTGCGGATGTTGGCTTGCCGTAAATCGCTTAAAACACCGGCAGTCTCCTCTTTTAGTTTGTTCTGCATGATGATCAGGCCAAGGAAGTCCAAGCTGCTCTCTATCACGTCCCTGGTGGAGCCAGATAATACATTATATCACTGTCACATTTACGCACATTCAGCTTTCAAGTCACTTTAAAGAATCTTATGTTAACATTGACGCTGATTGAAGAACATTAAAAAAATGAACATAACTTTTGCAGATAATTTATTTTTTTACCAGTAAAAATACGATTTTAGTTTTTTACTTCTTAAACGAAGTACCCACCCTAACCTCATATATCATCAGTTTGTTTTGTTCAGCGCATTCTAATATTTATAATGTAATGTGTCTTGTATATATTTTTGTTTTACCCACATGATTTCCAACATTTCCCAAACTTTCAACATCTGTGCAAAATGGCCAAGAAAAAAAAATTCTCTTAGGGACTGACACCAAAACCAAATGTTAACTGTTTATGTTTTAAATAGCTGGGAAAAAAATACACCAAACAACAAAACAGACCCACATATGGAAGACATGTGACTAGCAGCTGTTTAACAGTGTTAAAGTGTTGGCTGGCTTTTCCTGTAGGTAAATCATCAAAACTTCATTACTGTTTAATTCTCAGAGTTGATATCAGAGAGGTTTATCTCAGCAGGGTTACATCAGTTATCTCTTGTGCTGTGTACAAAGTTATCTGTATGTGTGGGAGGCGAACCTGTTGAGGCTCTGGACTTTGTGCCAGGAGAGTTTGGGCTCCAGCTGTCGATGTGCGAGGGCAATAACCCTGAAGCCCTGCCTCGCGTACGCTTCCAGAGTCTCGCTGAAACTGCCCGGGACTGAAGAAAGTCAGAGACACAGGAAAAGAGCTGGTGATCAGTCTGGACTTTCTTTATCTGAGTGTGTCATTCACTTGAAAGACAGGGAGGAAATAGAGAGGCTGCACCAAAACACAGCTGCTGTTTACACTGAACTGAAGTGTTTCAAGTTTTATTTTGCTATGTCAAATTGTGTTTAGTTTACAGAGGTGGAAAACGAAGAAGGAAAAAAAAAAACACCAAAAATCTCAGAAAGTTTAACAAGTGCCTGACCTGTCTCCTCCTTACAGAGGCTGACTACAACCTCTGGCGCCCCCTTGAGGTAGGCATCCATGTGTTTTTCCCCCAACCTCCTGACCACCACACTCATCCTCTGAAGGGCCGAGGAGAAAGGGAACTGCTTCACAATGCCAATCTCATATGACTGAGGACCAAAAAAAAAAAAAAAAGAAAGAAAGAAAATCACATGATGCACACATGGTCAGCTTCAGTAACAAAGCAAAACAAATTTCAAAAACACACAGGCAGTCACTTACTGATATTTCAGACAGCTCCTGGAACATAAAAAGGAACAATTTTTTAAACTGAGGAGCTTTTGATCAGGCAGAAACATATATACAGTAAATGAGCATGATAAATTTAGTCATATGGGCATAAACAAATATGCGTTGATCACAAATAATGACATGGAGAGCTATGTCAAGCCTCTGTACCACATTCTGGGTTGGTCTGATATTCTGGTTGGCCTCAAGGTGAGCCTGCTTCGGTGGTCGCACGACTGTGGGCATTATGGGATTGTGCAGTGCAGTCTCCTCCTCTGTGGGCTCCTCTAGGATCTACATAAAAATGATAGCGGTATTTAAGAACCAGGCTCAAACAAGATACAGTATTTCTTCTTAGACGATGTCAAGCAAATACACTGGTATACACGGCCTGTCGTAACAAAAAATCAATGCTAAATAGACCCTGCGTCCTTTTGAAAAGAGCAGGAAGCATTTTCTAAGTGCAAGAGATGAGTTTCCATGGTACCAGACTGTACCCGCTTCAGCCAAGAAGAACGTGCCATGCCAAGGCAGCAAGTTTGACACTGCATAATTCATGTACAGATTGGTATCCAAGTTAGCAAAGAGGAAAGAGAATGCAAGCTTGTGACCGATCCTTACCCAGCCTGTAGCGTTGAACATCTTGAGGTCCAGAGGGTCTCCAGAGATTTCTCCCTCTATCTTGGTCAATGAGTGGCAGGTAGCCATGCAGGCGACAAAGGCAGTGTTAACAAGGCTGTCTTTGGCTGCCTCGGCCTCTGGGGGAGAGAAGCTGTGAGGGGAAAGAGGATTTAACACAGCAATTCTAGCATTAACTGTAGCCATGCGAGGAGTGACTGCCTCCAAACAATAATGCTGCAAAAATCAAGCATAAAAGCAATTCTAAAGCTGCTTTCAGGAAACTGACACAGCAAAGAAAATTCAAACCAAAGTCCCCTACCTGCCATCTTCAGCTCTCTGAATGCCCCACAGGTCCAGGCCGTCCTCCGTCAGAGTGCCAGTCTGCAGAGGAGATCAGACAGGGTTACCAGTCACCTCAGCCCTGTAGGAAAAGGTTACTTTCCCCAACAGCATCTCACTTTTAATCACTGACATACACAGACCTGGAAGATTCAGAAGGGACGTCTGTGATACATGAAATTACCAGACGGCCCCCTGTAAAATGATTCCCGTCTGAATGGGGCTTTAGCTACCAACCTGACATCCTAACAGTATAACCGATTACTACATGGCTGTGAAAACCAAACCTGGTAAGTAAATGAGGCCATTCTGTGATTCAATAATTCTAAATAATGACCGTCACTATGAATAACTGACCTTTCTCACAGCAGTCATTTTGGCATGAAAATGAGTTTACCCTGTCTTTAGCGAGGTAAACACAGGTGTTACCCAATGACATGAATTACGGTTCCATTCCCTTTAAGTTTAGCAGAGCCTTTCCTGTGAACCAACATGCACAATACTGCACAATACCGGGGCCTGGCTCTGCTGGACCTAAAAGGAACAAAGATTTAATTAATGTAATTAATAATACCTGTGTTTACCTGCTATTCATGTCAAAATGGCTGCTGGGACAAGGATCTATTGAGCATTGCTGCATTTTTTGTCCTCTAACCTTAATCCTGGCAAGACCCACACATCCCTCCCAGATATTCACCATAACCATAACCACCTCAAACCTCAGGCATAAGCTTAACCATTGGGTTTAGTGAGCCAATCATCTGGCAAATCTGGCAGGAATATAGATGGGTTTATTTTGAGATCATGGTCTGGGCATTTCCTACATTCTTAGAGGAAAAAAATACAGTCACATCCCTGATAACACAAGTTAAGACAGCAGCCATTGGTTGAACTACCTTGTCAAAACAAACCAGGTTGAGCTGACCACACATGTTGATCCTCTGGGGGCTGATGCAGAAGATGCCAACGCGCTTCAGACGCCGCTGGGCATACACGATGCCAGCTGTCATGGCTGCTGGTAAAGCTGGGGGTACAGTGATGGTGATGATGTCCAGAGATTTAGTGATGATGGTTTTAGTGGGAACCTGATGTGTAACACGGACCAGAACATAAGCTTTTCAGTGGGATTTGTATAGGATGAAGGAGACCAAAACTCTATGAGAAACAGGACGTCGACCACAAACGTTTGATTTCAGTTCCCATAATCCCTTTTTTTCTGTTCTGTAGGTGCAGTAATACCTGGTTCATGATACTGAGGACAATAGTGTAGAGGAAGCCGATCCCTGCCACGCCCACCAGACACAACAGGAACAGGTAGGCATCCCGGTACAGCTTGAAGTCAGTGGGTTTGGGGTAGAGGATGGAGCGCACAAGTTGGCCTTTCTCTGTATTAAAGCCTGAGGGAACAGGAAGGTAATCATCACTTATGCTTTTGAGATTCAAACAATCCTGGACTTAAATTTTTTAAAAAAAGCGAGGGTGAAAATGCAATGTATTTGGTTCCACACATTCAGTTCCTTAAAGTTATTACCAAGTAGTTCAAATGGTAAAGCACTTTTGAATTAATTCTCTCCATTTTTTCAAATTGCAACTACTTGGCATTTGATAATTTGCATTGTGTGGGGATTGCTTCTGCAGATGTGTGCGCCCATGTAGGACCTATGCGCTGTAATACACAGAAAACTGCCTTTATCCTTTGTTCACTTTTTACTTTTTATTTCATCCTAAGATTTTTGCAAGCACCTGTAGCGACATTGACCTGCACATTCAAAGCACCAGAGGGACTCACCTGTTGTGACCACCACAGCCTTGACCAGCTCCCCAGTGTAGAACCGGGTCTGGATGACATGGGTGCCACAGAACAGGGTGTATCTCTTGTGCTCCTCTGCATTGTAGGTCTCTGCTCCCTCCTCACCTGAGCTGGGCACACTTGTCTTGGTAACAGGTACACTCTCTCCTGAAGACGAAGGGAGAGCAAATACAGTAAAAAAAAAAAAAAAATGTCTCAAATAGTAACCAGAAAAAAATAAAAAATAAAATATAAAAAATAGTAACCAGATATCTACTCACAGCCAAGGAGTGTTGTGTGTGTATGTGTAAAGTGAAGTCCCTAAAAAAATTTAAAAGTTATGGCAAAAATTCATGCAGCGGTAAAAGCTTGAAATAATAAAAGCAATATAATTAACAAAACAGGCTGCATCAAATGTAAAATTCTGGCAGGTTAATCTCTTTGCCGCTGACATATGTACTGGCACGAAAGCCTTGAAATCCATTGGGCAAACATAACTCTACTGTTTGGATCACTATCAGGGTTTCTGCAAATCGTTTAAGATGTTTTAAGTCCTTTTCACTGCTACCTGGACCTTAAAAAACAGAAAGAAATCTTTAAGACCAACCAGAGACAATGCTGGTAAAAGTATTTTATCTCAGCTTGAAAGCTACTGAAAGTTAGGAGACAATAAACAAGCAGTGTCAGACAACAGGAAAACAATTTTCAGCAGATGTCCAGCTGATGAAATGTCCCAATAAAATTAAACAAGCACATGTTATGCATATTGTACTAATCCTGACTGTGCTAATCCAAGACTGGGCAAGCAGCACGAACAACATTAATGCCATGGTTAAAAAAAGACCTAATTAAGATATTTTACTGCTTTTTAAGGCTGTTGTTAAGACTTTTTTTCAGACTTTTTAGCACTGCAGGTGCCCTGATTACACAGCTTTGTGTTAGAGAGCTTCTCTTATTCACTTGTATGGCTTTGTCAGTTTCTGTTTCACTCTGTTGTTGAACTGCTGTTTTGTTTGCAAGAGTAACAGCCAGTATGTTCTGTATGGGTCGCCTACATTTGGATATGACCTGAGGATGGTCAGCTACATTATTATCTCCACCAACTGAGCTGGACGGGGGTTATTGTTTTCACCACATTCTGCCGGTTTGTGTGTGTTTTTTAGCAGGACATCTCAAATAGATAGGAATGAATTTGAATGAAACTTGGAGAGGTCGATCCAAGGAGGAAATGATTACATTTTCACACGGATTGGCCAGAGGGCGGTGTGGCAATTGGCGTGATTAACTTTTTGGTGTATTTGCAACATGTGGAACTGGCATTTCTGGAGATCTGCATAGAGTTGGTGGAGGCATACACTCTATTGAGGGCTTTTCTAGCTGATGAAGTAGTTAAAAGTTTTGTGTGACTACATCAGATAGACATTCAGATGATTATTAGTCGTCATTAGCCGTAATAAGTAATAGTAGCAGTGTTAGTATCTGACATGAGTAGCCTAAACTGGTAATACTACATAATTTTGAGGCTTGTCAGCTATGAGGAAGAGGAGATCATGCAAATACCCGTCAGCATGCTCTCATTCACAATGCAGGTTCCACTGATGAGCACCGCGTCACAGGGCATTATTAATCCATTGGCTGGAATAATGATGACATCACCAGGAACCAGCTCTGTTGACATCGCCTCCTCGACATCTGTGATCAAGAAATAGTGTAAGTGTTCGATTATGGAGTTGCTGTGTGACTCGAGAAAAAAAACAATCACTTCTAATGGTTTTACGAGTATTCTTGATGAATGTTTACAAGCACTCCACAATGACTTCAACAAGAAGATGTTGCCAATCAGCTGTGTTTATGAATAATATTTCACAATCTACTTCCTTATGTTTTCGTTATCTTATCTCGGCAGCTCCTTTATATGATCAGAGGGCAGCACATGCCTTTATTTTCTCTGCACACTGAAATGCGGACGACACTGTGGGCTGCCACCATGTCATGCAGCATCACATATTGCTGGAAAGAGAGAGAAACACTGTATCAAAGGATGAAAAAATGTCTCTGCAAACACACTCACAACCAGACACAAAGAGTCCATAATCACTATGATACATGAAAAGTTAAAAAATGACCACATTAACTAATGTTTTAATAGGTAAATTTGTGTATGTCAAAATATTTGCCTTAATGTAGCAAATAGAAGGTATTAATATGAACTTCCTCTATCTTAAAACACAGAGATTAAAATACACTGATATATACATCTCCAAATGCATGTGGGACAGTCTGACTGGTGCTGAATCAAAATGTTTTCTCTGCGTTATGTTTAAATCACAGTGACATGTGACTTGCCTTTTTAATGGTGTACAGTGAGGTGGCCAAAGACATGACAGACATGAAAACTATGGCAGAGGCATAGTAGTAGTAGTCATTGGCACTCCAAAGAATAACACTGAAGAGCTGGAAGATGTAGAAAGGATTCAG
This sequence comes from Myripristis jacobus, assembly GCA_900302555.1. NCBI lineage: Eukaryota > Metazoa > Chordata > Actinopteri > Holocentriformes > Holocentridae > Myripristis > Myripristis jacobus. The sequence continues at coordinate 41,590 of OMLB01001934.1, forward strand.
GACCTGATGGCGAAAAAAAAAATAAAGAAAAAAAAATAAAGAAGCTGAAGGCGCTGATGACACGTACTCTTATATACTGTTATTGGTCATGTTTGCTATGTTTTTATATGTGTCAATGACCTCATTATGGTCAACTCTCAACTGACAACAGCAGAAGATCAGAGTCTTCTTTCCCCACATTGGTTTCTGAGTTGGGTTTTGATCAGTTTCAGTTTGGAAAATGATCACTCTGCTGAAGCAACGGTTACTGGGATTGTAGCATATGTTTTGAGGAGCATGGTCAGATTGTGGAAAAACGATTCCCCACCATTGTCTTCAAGGCAGCTCTGTCATTGCTGGATGGGAGAGCATATGATGAGTGGAAAACCTTGAGTTTGGTGACAAGATTTCTTCCTCAACAGCATGAAACTTATGAAACTGTCAGACATCTTAACCTCACATTTATCCCATTATGAAGGCCCCTGTCCTGTAGCACCACAGCACATTCTCTCCACTGGAGGCTCATCCATTAAAAAACTTCCCACAGTCACACACATGTAGGGACATCCTTTATTGCCAATATACTCCTTCCATCATTTCACTTCTATTTTACATAGTCACATTTAATATTTTGTTTACTGTTTAACTGAAAATTTGCACAAAGGTTACAAATGAAAGGAGAAATAAATCTGTCGAGAATATTATTCAAATGAATTCAAATGAAACTGCCTATACTGGGATATGAGGGATGGGATATTCAGGTCATACCGCAAAGCCCTACTGAGTGTGTTTCTGTGCAGAGACAGCTGGGTGCAAACTCAAGCAAATGCATTCTGACATTTGGTTGAGTTTCTGCAAGACACAATGCAGGATGTGGGCACCCCCAAGTGAAGCCCCAGACCAGAAACCTAAGGCCTGGTCAAAGCCTGGAGCCCAGCTAGGGATCCCAGAATGTGGGCTTCAGAAGATGCTCAAGGCCCAAGCCTTGACCCTGAGGCTTGGCCAACACTTGGAGCCAAGCCAGAAGTTGAACAGTGCACGATGGAGATGAGGAACTATTAACAGCAGAGGTCTGCGGTCCAATCCAGCAGACAAAAAAGAAGAAGAGACGCAGGCAGAGGCCTGCTATCAAATGCAGCTATGTACCCCAGCTGCACAGTGGGGTGAAAGAAAGTGAGGGTGAAATCCCTAATGCCTGGGCCCAGGCCACAAATATTGAGCCTAATGGTCAAGCCCACAGCAGAAGCCTTCTGCCCAATCCAGCAGAAAAAAATGCTGTGGAAAATGTTCCAGGGTAACACAAACAAGGAGATTCACCAAACTGAATCACCCCAGATAAATACAGACAATTCCAGCGATGTACCCCAGATGCATACTGAGGTCAAGGGTGAAAATCCCAAATGCCCGTGTCAGACCCCCACACATTAAGGTTAAGGTGCAGGCTGGAGCCAAGCCGAGGCAGCCTCATGGTCCTGTGAAAATGCTGCAGAAGGTGCAGAATGATGAACACCAGGCTGCCAAACCCCGGCACTGTGCAGTTAAGCTCAGTCGAGTCCAGCCTGACAAAACTTCCCAGCCTGCCCTGGATGTCAAGGCTGTGCCTGCTGCACAGCTTCAGTGTCAGCTGCGGACAGTCGTCAGCCAAGCAAAGCAGCAGGCAGTCAGGCCTCAAGGCAGAGAAAAAACCCTTCACGAGGAAATGAAGGAGCTTGAAATGATACTCCTCCAAGAGAAGGCCCTCAGCAGCACAGCCTCTTGCAAAACAGAGGGAACCATCCTGGACCTTAAGCTTGAGCTGATGAAAAAGAACATGAGTGAGAGATCTGCAGTGCTAAAATCAAAGGAGCTACAGGATAATCTCCAAAAAGAGAGAGAGCAAGCTAGGACACTGCAGGAGAAGTGCCAGGCCAACAAGAAGGAAGACGAAGTTGATGGAGAGGTCCAGACAATGGCTGCTGTGAATAGCACAAAACAGAAGCTGGAAATGCAACTTGGGCAGGCACGGGATAAGAGGATCTCCCTCCTTCAGGCCAAAAACAACACTCAGCGGGCCCTGGAAGAACAAGAAAAAGAGTTGCCCACTTGGAGAGGAAGAGCACCCAGGCTTTGGCTTAGGAGTCCAAGAAGCCAAGCCTGTGCCAGACCAAGCCAAGCCTGACTACTTGGAACCTCCAGACTGTGGTGAAAGAGAGACAAGGAAAGGGTGATTCTGCAACCAAGAAAAAGTCCAAGAAGCAGAGCATGTGGAAAACACACACACACACACACACCTACTACAATTTCAACCCCACCACCCTCTACCACCCATTGCTCCATACTCTTTCCCTTTCATTTTTACTCAATTAAAAAAAATAACATTTCACTGCCTATATTGTTTCTATTGAGCGTTCCACCACAGTCAACTTTGTGTGAGGTAAGCTATCAGTATTTGAATGGATTTCTTTAAATGTGGTAACACTTTTATTTTAGTGGGCCACAAATGTCATGGTAAGCAGGGGATAATTAGCAAGAAATGTGTATTAGAAATTTCTTGCAAGTATATGTAACCAGAATGCCTCTTGGCCAATCAAAATGTGATGTAATGAGGAATCCAGACTCACCTCTTTAATGAGGAGCTTGAATAAAGACGGCACTTTCACAGCAATCTCATTCTGCTCAAAAAACAACCTCCTGTTGAAAAAAAAATAATAATTGAAGCAAATGGTAATGATGTTAATGCAGACACAGTACGTCACACAAAGCTAAGCATGCTGCCCCTATAAGGCAAAAAAAAATTTCCAAAATGTGAGCCAGTCAACTTCAGCATGAGCCACACAGAATGGCTACAGGGTAGTACTTCTCTCGCCGTATAACGTTACTACATGAAATAAAATAGCCAGGCTTGTTTTTAGCTTGATGACAAAGCATTTTTTGGATTATATGGAAGGTTTTGATAAGCCAAAGACGTCAAGAGAATTTTCTCAACACATAGAAAAGCATTAAATTCATCAATTTGAGAAAAAAAACAACATAAAAATCAGCAAAACTGGACTGAAAAGGTTTTTACACAACAACGGCAATATGTAGTTTTGACTCGGCTGTTGTATGAGCAAGTATGGGTAAGTACCTTCAAGAACTAAATCTGTGTGAAGGCCTGGCCTGTGTGTAGTGTACCTGTACTCCTGACGTGCTTTACTGAGTCCAGAGCTGTGGTCAGAGTGGATGCTGGCACAGCTCAACCTCAGGTCCTCCAAGCCTCTAGAGAAGCAACACACACACACACACACACACATCACTACTGTAGTTTGTCCCGAATAACTCAACTTTCTCTCATTACTTCACCACATAAACAGAAACTCATCAACAGCGGTTTAATTTAAGGTTTTAAAAAATCAAATGATAAAAAAATAATTAAAAAATAAACAGCAAGAGCATTATGAGTACTATGGGGCTCTTACTTGTACATTTCAAAGTTCTGTATCACGTCATTCCAGCAGTATTTAGTGTTGTGGTGGGTGAAGTAGTGGATCTAAGAGAAGAGGAGGTGAAGAGAGGAGGGATGGTCAGATGTCTGAGGGAGTAAATACTTTATAGACACAGATTAATAGCCACCACTTTCTTTTCCAATCACCAATCTACATTATGAACCTAAATAAACGTAAATATGTGCATTTAAAACCTACCTATCTTGCCAATTACTCACTCAGATCATTTAGCATCTACATCACTCAGATTCAACTGCTGATGACCAGCCAATGACGAGAGAGAAGATACTTTCCCACCTTGACATGCTCAATATGAGCAAATATCCCATGGTGCTCCTTGGGTATGGCAGTGTGGGTGTGTTCCCCGTCTCCATTCGGCAGCTGAGCTGTGACTGGCAGATCCAAATTATCAAAGGGCTTCTTGACTGGAGCCTGCATCACATGCACCTTGGCCCGGTACCACTGCCTGAACTCATCCTGCAGCAGCAATATATATATATATACATTACATTTTTTCTTCACTGTGAATGTGCTGAATTTATCTTTCATGTTGTTTAACAGAGTGTAGCAAGGGGAAACTTTTAAAAATCCCCAGCATGAAACAACAAAATATGTAAAAATCTCTTTCAGTTACATAAAACAAATCAAACAAGTGACTAAAACACTGCAAAACATTAGGAGGTTTCTTATCGCCAAAAAGGCCTTAAAAAGGATTCTTTGATCCCTTTCTCAGTGTTTTAATGTCATTATCAGCTCTGACTGGCTTGGTTAGACTGAAGGTCCACCCTGTTGTCTAGCCCTGATTGGTTGATTCCACTCATATCCTGACTGTTCCACAGTTATTCTTGTTAATGTCTAAAATATAACAAAAACTTAACAAAAAATGCCATTCTCTTGGACCGTGGGTTTCAAAGTGGGGTCCTTGAGAGGCTTCCAAGGGTGTCCTCGGCAAAATGCAGAGCAATTTAAGTCCAACGCAGTTTAACTGACTAGAAATTATGATGCCAAAAAGGTACGAGGGATTATTTTGTCTCTAACCTCACCACTTTGAACCTGTCGATGTTGAAGTATAGCACCTAAAAAATTAAATGACTTAACACAAACCAAATCATCTTTTCATATCAGTGTCTCTATGGTAAAATCACTTCAAATGGGGAGCCCGTTGTTTAATAAAACTCCTCTTGGGGGTGCAGATCATGAAAAAGTTTGAATCCCCTGCACTCAGATACCCGTCCTTTAACGTACCGTGGACCTGAGCAGCAGTGTGTGTGCGTCTCTGAGCGAGGTGTGCGTGCAGGTCCCCTTGACGGCCCACTCAGGAAGCCAGTAGAGCAGCAGCAGCAGAAGACCGCCAGAGCAAACAGCGCCGACACCCACCAAGATCATCTTCCACACACAGGGCTGGTAGCCCCACACCTCCTGCACACACACACGAAGCACATTAAGGACTGAAGAGTATGGAGTGTGAGGAGGAACACAGAGCGACCATACAGGCATCAGAGGTAAATTAAATGTATTTAACACCCTACATTAATTTTAAAAAACATAAGACAAATCATCTTTTTCTTATTCACGTATGTACTTTGTATTTGGTCCAGTTACCCAATTCCCCCTCTGGGATCAATCAAATATTTCTGATCCTGATTCTGATTCAGTCCAGCTGTAGGTGGGAATGTGGTCAGTTATTAACTAGATGACGCCATACTGTTAATATATCAAACAATGCTTATTAAGTTAAACAGCAAGATGGTGCTGTAATAAATCAGACTATTTTTTTCCCCAACAGGTAGCTGCGGCAGGTACGGGAATGGGAAGTACAAAGGCAGCATTAGTTTCAGTCGGATGATGGCTTTGAAACATCATAAATATTCACTTTGATGCAGAACTTGACTCATTTTGACAAGAAAAAGATGATTAATGAAATTAGATAAAATCTTTAAGTTGAAATTAAGTACACATAAATTCAAATGTATGACCATTTAAGGACTTTTAAGGCCTAATATTTCTAAAATTTAACTTAAGACTCGTTTAGTATGTAGTAAGTAATAAGTATGTAATAAAGAGTCAGGTCATCCATTTGCCATCACACAAATCCTGAAATATCTGTAGTGACACTTTGTACTTCTCTACAGGAAGGAGATGTCTCCAGTTATCAGGGGCATCTACAGGTTACAGGTTTCATAAGATTAAAGGTAATGCTTTTTAACACCTTTTAAAGACAGAATTAAGACTTTTTTTGACATATACTCTCTTTCTTATACAAATCAGCATTTCAGGTGAATGTTAAGGTAAATCCCATCTCTGTAATTGAGCGCAGAGGTAACTTTTAGCTGGGAACATGGGCTTTATTAACTAGATGGCTTTGTGAAATGCTGTTACGAGCATTGTAAGTGCCCTTTAGATGGTGTTGTAATAAACCTACCCAGAATCCTTTTTCCACAGAATTTCATAGGTAAGTATAAGGATTTTCTATGATTTCTAGTGTAAAGTGAGTCAGGTTTATCTACAAGAAGTACAAAGACATACATGGATAAATGAAATGAGATAAATGTTTTATGTTGACATTAAGATCTCATGAAGTCACATTTAAGACTAATTCAATTAGTTAAGGCCTGACATTAGTAAAATTGAATTTAAGACATTTTAAGACTTTTTAAGCACTTATTAACAGCCTGGTTATTTGAAGGATGAAAGAAGTAGAAATCAGTCTTCAGTAAAGGATCAATGGTGTTTAGAGTTTATGATAAGAGAGGCCTTGGAAAGGGTTTGACTTCTTCCTGAACTCATGAGAACAGCTTTAAATGGAGGCATTTTCATATTCAAATTTGTGAACTTGATGAGGTAAACCTATCTGGATATTGGAAAAAGGGCCAAAGATGCAGATGAAAGATGAAGATGAAGATGAAGATGAAATTACTCTATGCTGCTTACGGTCTGTTTCTAAATGGCAGCGCTGCCATTTTTACCAGCTTTCTGAAGCTCACAACACACAGTTTCTGTTGAAACTGTATCATGCAGGTGCTGATCCAGTTCTCTGGTAATTTTTCGAGAAGTGTGTAATGTTTACCGGCTCTGTCAGTGAGATTCATCTTACAAACACTGTTGCTCAATATAAATGCCAAGCATAATAAGAAAACTACTTCACCTTAGGCTACGTAAAATATGCCATATGTAACATTTTCTTTCAAATCAAACTGTCAGAGTCATCCTACTGAAACGGGCTTGGATGATGTTCTCCCTGGAACGACTCTGACATCAGACACAGCCACAGCAGATTGGACCCATTTCATCAGTTGCAATAAATAAATAAATAAATAAAATGTACTCTCTGTCCACCGAGGTCTCATGAAAGTAAGTGCATTGTACAACTCACTGTCAGCAACAATATCAGCAGAAGTTTTCATGTCGGGCAGATGCCGATACTTCATTTTAAAGCCAATACTGGCCGAGAATCAATTGCAAAATAAACACAAACACCACCATTTTTTCTTTTCCTTTTTTCTCAATTTCTAAACGGATTAATTTTTTGGAGGGCGTTTTGAGATGTAAAGGACATTGAAGACACAGAGTAACCTACAAAATACTCCCCCTGGTAAAAGCGAGGACTAGACAGACAGGAAAAAAAGAGGTCAGGTGAAATTTGAAAAAAGAATCTGACCATCTCATCCTCCAGACCCTGGCTGATGATCTTCAGCTCTCTCGTCTTCATCCTGCCACAAGTGCACCAACTACAAAGAGGAAGTGATAAATGCATAAATGAAACATTTTATTTCCCATTAACAGCTGTTGGCTGAAGACTTCTTATCGCACAAGTTAAGCCTGTTGCCAGGCCTGCCCAGTAAAGACTTTGATCTCAGTCAAGAACAAAAACAGAATTCAGTCTTTGACTTCTACAGTAATGACGGTCTAAACAGGGAAAGGCGGTCAGTGATGCATTTACATCGCTAAAACCATCAGAGAAGAGACAGACTTAGAGAAAGTGTAACATGACACATCTCTTATCACGCACTCCCATAACAACAACACAGAGATCTCAGCCTGTTTACACCGCTGGAGAAACCAGCAACCTTCACTTAAACACCTCATCATCCTGGCCCTGACTGTTAATTTCTCCTTTCACTTTAACAGAGATACTAACTGATAAACCGTAATAAACACTTCAAGCATGAGTGCTCCAGTCAGAGTTAGATTGCTTATAACATTACTACTTCTATGCTTGTTCCTAAACTGTCACCACAAAATTAGTCAATTCCTCCTTTTGGCATGTAAGCATTATTTGTCACCCAAAATATGATTTTCTTTTCATCATACTAAAAAAGTTAATAACACATACAGCAGGATAATTCCAACGAGATGGTGCTTCTTTGCACTGATCCTCTTACTGTCACAAATACAACTTTAGTAAAATTAGCACTCAGTCCAGAAAATTGAGTACATACCTGGCATTTGTAAAAGTGGCTGTAATCAAAATTGAGTACATACCTGGCATTTGTAAAAGTGGCTGTAATCAAATTCACACTCCTATCTGACTGTGATAACCATGTGAGCCACAATTAAGTCTCACGACACACTAACCCCAGTCTAACCTGCCATATCTACATGTTAACCCATGGCATTTTCCAATGATGCTTGCACAAACAACTTAAATTGTCACATTACGCAATGCCAATAAACCTGGAACAATAAATGTGATGTGATTAATGAGTGCCTTATCTCTTTGAGGCTACGGGCTTGTATGTCTACAGACTGCAGTGCACCATGGCAACCCCATGTTTACATCATTTCTATCATATTTGGGTGTCCAGCTTCTCAGTTACCTGATCTCATTAAACACACAGACTCCACAGCTTCACCTGCTGTAAATTAAAACACAATGACATTAATCATGACAATAATCCAGCAGTAACACCAATGTAAGAGTCAGAGGTGGATATAGTTATAACGGTATTTCAGTACAAATTTCAGCAGTGTTGTAACATTTTACACTGTTATTCTAGTGGTAACGTTTTGTGAAAGCTTAAATATTTTTTAGAAGAAAGGAAAATAACTTCTCACCTACTTTATAATAATAAAATTATCCCTTATTATTTAGCTACATAATCCAGAAGGTAAACCGTTCTCCAGTGATTTAACTCTTGCCAGTATAAAAAAAACAACTTCATTTATTCATCAGGTTTAATAAATAGTGAGGGGAGCGCGTTTCCCTGAAAGCCGGACGTCACATAAACATCAATTCACACTGTATATAAACACAAACGCATGCACTATTAGAATAATAATCAACTCACCAATGCCGCTTTCTATCAGCAAGTAAAACGACGCATAATCAGGTGTAACAGGTCTCCTCGGATGTGCAGTGCAACATGACCCAACATGTGTCCTCTGGAGAAAAAAAACGCGCGTTTACAATATCGACTGTGCTCGTTATGGAGCAAAATCCACAAAGCGCCCCGACAGGCCAAACTGCTCCATTCACCCTTCTGGAGGAGGAAGTGGGAAAACAGGATGTGAGGTCATTAGAGGACACTTCTTGGGGTGAATTTCTGCAACTTGGCTGCGATGAAGGCGAACGGGGACAAGGCAAAGCCCCAGCCGCAGGCGAGCATCCCCAACCCTGGTTAACTTTTAGTGATGGCTTATCTTTACCAGTGCAGGCGTGCTGGTTTAATAATTAGCTGTCCAGATTGGGAAAAAAAAGGCCTGGTGGTCACTGGGTGAACATCATGTTTTAACTGTGGGGCTGCGGTCACCCCAGTTCAGCTGAAAGAAAAACAGCTGATGTGTCACGAAATGTGTTAGATCTCAGGCCACTCAAACATCTCAAAGGTGTGTTGAAATAAATGTTACTGGGTCTTAAAGTTTAGTTTGTCTGGTCTCCTGTGGTCCATACATACAACTTTGTCAAAAATTGCCAAGCTCTTCTGCATGAAATTGAACATTTCTGGTGTAACAGAGCTCTAAACCCACCATTGATACCTGATGCTTCCTTTATACTAACACGCTGCACTTAACCTGTTGGAAAAATCCAGGTTGCAGATTACTCACTTTATTCTTACTCTCATGTTATATTAACATGTGCATGAAGAAAGCAGATTATTATCTTTAGCATGTAGAGAGAAATCCGTACCTGTTTCAAGCTGTGCTATAACTAAAATCCCTAACTAGATTTTTTTTCCCACCAGCAACTTGCTATCTAAGCCAAAGAAGTCTGTTAAAATTTGTTCAAATGTAGTCAATAAACATATTCCTACTTAAAACAGACTTTACACCTTACCGCAATGCTCATTTGAATAAGAAAAATATGATTTTTCCAAAAATGAGGTTTAAATTTTGTTGAAGTTTATCCTGAAACTCTCTGATACCTGTAGACCCTCTGTGTTATTAGAGTCAGCCTCTCATGTTGGAATATTATTAAATCCTATTAAACATGTAGGATTCTTAATGACAACAAGTGAGTTCATGCCAGCAGTGTAGGCCTACTACATTTTTCAGACAACCCATACAAAGGTTTTCGAGTATTTTTAGAAATGTACACAGTTCATTCAGGACAGATAAGTTATGCTGTATTTACTCCTTGTTGCACCTTGCTGAAGCATTAAAGCTGGTCTGGCTCCACATCATTGTCCTCCTGGAAGGGCAGTGAGTGATTAGTTCAGAGCAGGTTTACAGTTGTGTGCACGCAGGAGTCAAATGAGGACTGTGTTTACAACCTACAGATTTGAGGTTTATCCAAGGGAAGACTGTAAACACCAGGCTAAAAAAAACCCAAACTAAACTAAACTAAAACAGTACTGATGTCAAGATCTGGCCCCACAAGAGCTTAAAGTGACAGGCCTGCTGAGAAAGTTATCATCTCCATCACCCTCAGCCCCTGACTACGAGGTGAGCTAATTCCTCTCTGTATCGTACAGGGATGATTTTGAAGAAAATACAAACAGTGCAAGAACAAAGACAAAGGTTGTTTTTCAGAATGAGGCCGATAAAAGACCCACTGTTTCAGCACGTGCCGCAACACACTGACATTTTCACTGATATCAGATTTTAATCAGTCGCTGTTCACTTTTGTTTGGCAGTGCTGATTAAAATTAGTATTCAAAAATGAATTCGTCTTCAGTCGTCCTCCACTGCTGTCTCTGCCTCCCCTGAAGCTTCCTCCTCTGCCTCCACGACCAGGACTGCCCGACTCTGCTATTGGCCAAATTGACACTTGAAATACATTTTTTAACTTTTTGATTCTCTTACCATGAATTTTCAGTTCAAGTGATTAGATTATCAGGTGGCAACTGCATGACTATGAGGCCACAACAATCAAGCACCAACTTTTTTCTCCGCCCTTTTACAGATCCCTCTGTTTTGTGATGATTCCAGAGTTTCACATTCCTAACAAAACAAAAGCAAATCTGGAAAGAATAAAGTAGAATGAATGTTTCCTGAGAGATTACAATACTTTCTACTAAGTCTTTCAAACAGAGTAGCCTGTGCTTTGACAGGTATTTTGATTTGGCCTTGTTTTGACTCATATGAACAGTTTTGTTAATATAACACAGCTGCAGAAATGAACATTTAAGCAATCATTAATTCGTGGAAAGCAGTTTCCATAGTAACTATTGGATGAAACGCAGACATGGGTTTAACATCCTATGGTGTTAAAAATTAAAAACTGATGTAAGTGAAGCTCAGATTTTGTGAAAAGTAAATAAATGCACTAATTATGCAGTAAGAGGTTTCAGACGGGTATGTCACCATCACGACCTCCCAAAAACTAATCAAGACCGTGAGTTGGTGTGTAAATAAGAATTATGACAGGAAAACTAAAACTGTCCTGTATGAAGTTTATCATCTCTGCACATGGCAGACAGCAATAATGTATATGCACCAAAACCTAACTGATACATAATGTGTACTGTCCCCCCCAAAAAAACTAATAAGGCTGTTGAAGAATCATATGTAAAGTATTTAAATTAAAATTTGTGAGTCAGATATGACTAGCGAGTGTCGCTAACGATCCTGTCCTCTACAACCTTGCATACAGTCCTTAAAACTGAATGATTGGCCTTTTTTTGGTTTGAACACACATAAATCAACAAAGCTTAAGATAACACCTTACACTTTATATACTGTATGTTAGAAAACAAACTAAACTTTTTACCGTTTTTGCCCTTTGGCTGATCCTTCACCTTGTTTTCATTTTTCATGTTTGCTTTGACAGTCCTCCCAGGTCTTTAAAGGAACATCTGTCTATTTAACATCAACACCTGAGGCGAGTTCATCTCTGGGGCCAACTCAGCATGTGCAGTTTTAATAAAAGGAGACCAGAGCATTGTCTTGGCTTTAATTTTGTGTTTCACATGGATGTAGTAGTCTTTGGAAGTGGTCATGAATCATTTGTTGGTGGCAGCTGATTTCATAATGTATAAAAATAAATGATAGCAAATGCCTCTTCTGATGAGGGATGGTGACTCGAGCCATATGTCTCAAATTATTGTGTTAAGAAATCCTTCGGAAAATGCAAAGAAAAAGATCAACCAACATCAAACAACCAGCACAAACTTAAAACAAAAGCACAATCCTCAAGTCAACTCAATTTGATTCTTTATTGCCATTTTATCCACGGTTGACTGGACTGACACAGAAACCCAGACACACTGTCATCATTTTCGCCCTGATGTGCTTGTGCTGTATTTATTTCACTCAACCTGGCTAAGTTCCCCCTCCAGTGGTTAATGTGAGAAAAACAAAAATGTGACCACAGCAGCCCACTTGTGC
>OMLB01001943.1:2982-32708 GCA_900302555.1 Myripristis jacobus
AAAACACCAAATAGCTGCAGATGTCATTATACTGAAGCAGACCTTAGGAAAACAGATGAGGCAGTATTGGCTGAGGATAGTTAGTGCACTGTAGTATCATGGAAGTTAAAAACTTGAGTTGAAATTTTGACTAATTTTGTCATGTGAGTTTATATATCTGACATTTATCCATATGACATATCTATACAACTGTTCTAAGTATCATCCAAAACTATCTTCGTATACTGTCATAGTTTAATGTAATTACCTTAATACAATATTTCATATGATATTCCTCCCATCACAGAAAGGTGGAGTTGCCTCAGGCTTCCAGCATGTGGTGACCAATGAAATCAATGAAAAACGTCTGCTGCAGGTCAAGGGTCGTCGAGTCATCAGGGCCACAGAGGTGGACTTATCCTGGTCCAGCTTCAACAAAGGAGATTGCTTCATTATTGATCTGGGAAAGGTGATCTGGAAGAGGAGATATATCATTAATAAGATAATATGTAAAAAGCTGCCTCCAAGTATTGCAGGGTTTGACTATACCTTTAACTTATCTCTTTCTTATACCCTCTCTGTCTGAATGTAGGATATCTACCACTGGTGTGGCAGTGATTGCAATCACTTTGAGCGCCTGAAGGCCTCTCAGGTGGCCATTCATATTCGTGACAATGAGAGAAGTGGCCGTGCTAAACTGCACATGATTAACGAAGGTGAAGAACCAGATGCCGTCATTAATGTGAGTATTTGTTGTTGACACTAAAATTTATGCAACACAGGAAACGCTGGGAAATGTTTGTGGGTGGTGGCGTGACAGCAAGGACCAAATATTTATCTGACTCACTTCGGAGCTAGAAACAACGTCAGTAATCATGTAATCTTGCCTCTAATGTGTGTGTATTTATTTATAGGTGCTTGGACCCAAACCCAACATCCGTGCAGGAGGAGATGATGATGAATCCACTGATAGAGCAAACAAGTCAAAGGGATCTCTCTATCTAGTAAGTTTTCACTGACTGTGAATGAACACCCAGTAAGAGGTACTATACATATGTGATATAAATGTACTGCATAAAAATATTATACAAAACAAGTTCCAAGGATGCACTGATATATTGTCCAACTATTAGTATCTGCTGATATCAGTTTTGAAAAGCAATAATAACAGCCCAATATTTTTTTCCTGGCTGATTGTGCAATTTGCAATTTCTGTGTGTTTGTGGCATGTGTTGCCCATACAACTATCAGATTACCAACAAAGTAAAATTAACATATTGAACCTGTTTTGCCCATGCATCTGTACTAAGGATCCTGCAAAAATGCATATCTGTATTGTATTGGCTTATGTGGTTGGGAAGCCATTGGATTTTGGCCTCAAAATACCATACTGGGCCATCTCAAGTGAATTCTTTTGGATATATAATACAGTATCCCAAGGATATGGAGAATGGATCCATCTCTGTGTTCTTTCTAGATCTCTGATGCTGCTGGCTCCATGAAGACAACTTTAGTGGCCCAGAGTAACCCATTCAAACAGGAAATGCTCTCCCCCAGTGAATGCTACATCCTCGATAATGGAGCAGACAAAAAGATCTTTGTCTGGAAAGGTACCGGAAGTTTTCCTCCTCAGTTTATTTTCATACTTTGTTTTGTTCATTAATGATCACCCATGTAACTCTTAGTAACAGCTTGGTTATCTGGGAAACTGTGGTTCCTTTCCATTTGAGGAAAGGGAAATATGACTCACTCGCATTTCACCAGAGGGTAAAGTTGCTAACCACTCTACCTCACCCCAAACTACAGGACCAGATGCAAACAAATCTGAGCGTGAAGCTGCCTTAAAAGTTGCAGATCATTTCATCAAACAGAAGAATTATCCAAAGAACACCCAGGTACTGTAGAGATGCAGCTAAAATCTGGCAAAAGTCTGCATGTAAAACCTCTTTTCTGTGAAAAAAATCTTACCTCCCTGTCTCTCTTTCTCATCTGTGAATGTTTCTGTGTATCTATGAATAAGCCCTGCAGATGGGTACCTTTGTGTCTGTTACTGAAATGCACAGATTCAAGTGATGGCAGCAGCAGGTGAGAACACCCTGTTCAAGCAGTTCTTCTCCAACTGGAAGGACAAGTACCAGACCACAGGCCCAGGGAAGGCGTACACCATTGGTAGCATTGCCAAGGTGGAGCAGATTCCTTTTGACTCCTCCAAACTCCACAACAAACCGGACATGGCTGCCCAGCACTGCATGGTGGACGATGGTTCTGGGAAAGTCCAGGTCTGGTTACTAGATTAAAGAATCATGTTGCAATTTCACTACATCTACTGACGTGTCAATAAAGGAATATTCCAACGTTATGGCCAAAATACCCTTTTTCGGTCTTACCCAGACTGAGACAAGATGTTTGATACCATTTTCACCTCTGTATGTCCAGTGCTTTAGTTCCAATGCGTTATTTAAACATCTTGTCTTAGTCTGGATTAATCCGAAAAAGGGTATTTTGCCCAAAACATTGGAGTATTCCTTTAAGAATTACAGCATGGAGTTGTTAAGCATGGAGTATTAATGGATGTTAATAGATCTGGCGTGTGGAAGGGGCTGACAAAACTCCTGTGGACCCATCCAACTACGGACAGTTCTATGGAGGAGATTGTTACCTGGTGCTGTACACCTACAAATCTGGAGGCAGAGAGCAGCATATCATCTATACGTGGTTAGTGTTCCCCGTTGACTGCATGAAGGCCTTTTTAGACTCAACAGAGAATGGAGAAGCACTATTCCCATTCATTTTCCCTGTCGAAGCTGACTATATTATGCTCTCATGTCTTTAGGCAAGGGCTGAAATGCAGTAAGGATGAATTGGGTGCGTCAGCCTATCTCACCGTGCAACTGGATGACTCAATGGGAGGATCACCTGTTCAGGTGAGACATTTACTGCCGGAACATTGCATTAGAGTTCTTTCTTCAGTACTTTAACCCTGCCATTAAATCATGTAGAGAAACAACTCCTATCATATATGTTGTCATTCATTATAAATTGTACATTCATTCATTTTACAAGTAAAAAGCATTTTTTTAAACTGCTGTGTCTTTGCAGGTTCGTGTCACTCAGGGCCAAGAACCTGCTCATCTTGTGAGCCTGTTTAAGGAAAAGCCTCTGGTCATCCACTTGGGTGGGACATCCCGTAAAGGAGGCCAGACCCAGGCTGGCAGTACAAGACTCTTTCATATCCGTCAGAGCTCCACCAAAGCCACACGGGCTGTCGAGGTCAGCCTTGTTCATTAGACTGAACGTAAACAGTGAGACAGCCAAACAAATCCTTATTCATGACGACCACTTCCAACCATCTCTCTCTCTCTCTTGCTTATCCAGGTGGAGCCCTCTGCTGCCTCTTTGAACACTAATGATGTGTTTGTGCTGAAGTCACCTGATGCTCTGTTCCTGTGGAGGGGAGAAGGGGCCACCGAGGAGGAGATGACTGCAGCTAAGCATGTCGAAAGTCTGCTTGGAGGAAAAGCTACTCAGGTGGCTGAATCCAAGGAGCCAGGTGAGTACTGAAAACAGAGCATTTTCTCTACATGATAATGCTGCCATAATTAAAACAGGCACTACAAAGATCTTTTTTCCTTATCCACAGCTGGTTTCTGGTCAGCACTTGGAGGGAAGAAGGAGTACCAGACCTCCAAGAGCCTGCAAAGGATGGTCAAGCCTCCACGGCTGTTTGGGTGTTCAAACAAGACAGGCAGGCTGATTGTGAGTATGCAAATTTTCATCCTTTTTAATTAAAATAGGGTGTTGGTATTTGTGTTCAGTTCATTTCCAGTTGCTGTATGGAGTCAGTATGGGAACCATGTGTTGCACAATGTTTATCTTTAGGCAGAGGAAGTGCCTGGGGATTTCACACAGATGGATTTGGCAACTGATGACATCATGATTCTGGACACCTGGGATCAGGTAAACTCTTGGCTTGCCATTGCTTTCCTGGACATGGTCCATTCACTTGGTAAATCTTATTTTTATTGTTTCCTTATCCCTAAATCCCTTACGGTTTTTCCTCCTGTATCCTTGTTCTTACCAGATCTTCCTCTGGATCGGCAACGAGGCCAATGAGGCAGAGAAAAAAGGATGTGTCAAGATTGGTAAGATAACCACAGCTGTAGTTATGGGTATATTAAATAGCATAGTTGTCTCAGTGATTTTCCTCATGTATCACTTCTTTTCCTTATAGCTGAAGATTATGTGAACACTGACCCCTCTGGCCGCCGTAATATTCCCATCATCACCATTAAGCAGGGGGCAGAGCCGCCCACCTTCACTGGCTGGTTCCACGCCTGGGACCCCAAGATGTGGGACACCGACCCCTGGGAACGCATGCAGGCTTGCTGTAACTAGCTTCAGTCACACACATGCCTGCGCTCCCCTTCCTGCTGTTGCTTAGCTTAAGAGTATAATCATGTGATTAGAAACACACAAAGCAGATGAATCTTCAGGACGTGCAAACACACATTGCTTATCATCTGAGGTTGGACTTTTAATCAAAGGCATTTTCCTGTAACATATCGTGAGATTAGAATTATAAGGCCTATTAGAGTGG
This sequence comes from Myripristis jacobus, assembly GCA_900302555.1. Taxonomy (NCBI): domain Eukaryota; kingdom Metazoa; phylum Chordata; class Actinopteri; order Holocentriformes; family Holocentridae; genus Myripristis; species Myripristis jacobus. Next base: position 7,559 of record OMLB01001943.1, read on the forward strand.
TACACCGTTTTTAGATGTTGACTAATAAAAGGCATGACATCTGGGAATATGATTATCTACTTTGTATCTTTTTAAATAATTAACTTCAAAAGGCTCTCAAAAACACCACAGAAGCATAGCATTCGTGATCATTATAAAAGTAGATTTGATTTAAAAAAAAACAAAAAAAAAACTCACTTAGAACCTTATAATTCCAAACTCACTGTATGTAAAACATATTGGACCAAGGTTTTGTTGAAATTGTTTTTGGAAGTATTTTATCTGGAGGTTTTTTTTTTTATGTTTTGCTTTAAAATGCAGTAAACTTGTGAATCAGATTTAGTGAAGAAAATAAGGAGAAAAATAAGGAGTATATGGTAACAGCATTATACACTGTGTCTTTAAGTACAAAGTGTCCTTATGATAACTTAGAAATTTTATTTGCCGTTTTTTAGAAAATGTATTTTGCAAATTTGAATTCATATAATGAAAGAAACATTTGTTTGTGACAAAGAATGTATGTTTTCAAGACCACATGCTTGCTTTCAAACGTTTTTTTGGAGAGAGATTCTCCATTTGAATTGTTAATAAAAACATTCTGCATTTTGAAGGTTGTCTGATGGTGTTAATTGTGTTTTTAATTCTTTATGTTAATACAAAAACCTATGTGGTCACTGAAGTTTCTGAACATATTTTTGAAATCACTGCAGCAATAAACATGAGCTTCACATCATTCACCTAAGCTCTCAGTGGGTGCTGGCGTCACACGCAGGCCAGGCTTGGTAGTAATTATATGAGTCCATGAGTACAGATCTATCCTGCTGAGTTGCAGGCCTGTGGATTAAGGCATGGGGCTTTAAAAGTGCCTCTCCATGTCATCCACTGCCTCCCCTTTTGTTCTACCTCATTGTCTGCTGCTGGATTTGTGAGATAAACACGATCAGAAACGATGAACCAGAAGGTAGTTCTCATCACGGGCTGTTCTTCTGGGATTGGCCTGGCCTTAGCTGCCCGCATTGCAAAGGATGAGAAGAAGAGGTTTATGGGTAAATCAACTTCTTTTTTGTTAAGTTGTACTTGTGCTTGCCATGACAGATAACTGCATTTCTTTGAAACTGCTTGAACCAGTGATATTTAGGGAGACCAAACTGTGCAGAATCAAGAAACATTTTTAAGGTATCTATCTGAACCTACTTATCTCAGTCATGGCACCTGTATCAGACAGATAAGAGAACAGATTTGTTTTGGTTCACTGATGTCAGTTCATGCAGCATTAGAAGAAACCGTTACCTCTGCAATTTATTTACATTGTGCGTTGCAGTGTACGCCACCATGAGGAACCTGAGCAAAGGTGAGCCCCTAGTGGAGGCAGCAGGTCGGACACTGGGCAGGACCTTGGAAATCAAACAGCTGGATGTTTGTGATGAGAAATCCATCAAAGCCTGTGTGGACAGCCTGCCTGAGCGTAGGGTTGACATTCTTAGTAAGTAACAACAACAACAACAACAAAAAAACCAACAGGTTCTACATATAGTCAGTAAAATTAAAAATCCAATTTCTATATTTTAATTGATATGGTTCACGCCAAGAGGTATATTCTGAGTACATTATACTTCCATTTAAGTTTGGTCTTGATAAGTGTGATGTGACATTATTCTCTCCTTGCTATTTTTGCCATGCTTGAATTTTTTTCCCAGTAAGTAATGCTGGCATGGGTCTTATTGGACCCATTGAATGCCAGTCAATGGAGGAGATGAGGTCCGTCATGGATACTAACTTCTTTGGACTAGTGCGGTTGCTTAAGGAAGTCCTACCAGACATGAAGAGGAGGAAGAAAGGCCATATTGTGGTTATCAGCAGTGTCATGGGCATCCAAGGTGAGAGAGTAAACACCTCTTTCAATGAGAACATTCAAACGTGGCAGCAAAACAAAGCCTGAAAATATTTTTTTTCTTTTTTCCAGGAATTTTATTCAATGATGTCTACGCCGCATCAAAGTTTGCTGTGGAAGGTTTCTGTGAAAGCTTAGCAGTACAGGCCCTGAGGTTTAATCTGAAGTAAGACACTTAATTCTTTTGTGCTGCTTCTGGGTATATGGGGAGAAAATGTGCGCATTTAATTTTGCAGTGATCTCTTGGTGAGACTTAAATTAGTCTCATGAGATTGGAATCAGTAAAGCAAAGATAAAGCATATTGGAGCAGTCTTCCCTCTAAGGCAGGCAGGATTTTTGCAAACCAAAACTAACATTTGCACACTCTGAGCGCAATGTCTCACCATTGTTTCATGTCACATGGGGGGAAAAAGTGCCTCCTCAATGTCATGGCAATAACAGCCATATCAGATCCATGATCTGGGCAGGTTAAACACAGCAACAGAATATTACACAACAAAATATCTGCACAGGGTGATTTAATCTAAAATGTGAGCAACCAAATGTGGCCAAATATTTGAAAACAAAATGATCCATCACAGAATATTAACAATAAGGCTGTAGTTACTTTTCTATCCCAGAAAACATATTGCATTCCTCAGTCACCCAGGTGAGAGAGCTGTGATTATACTAATATTGAGCGTTTCTTCTTTTGCTGCTCCAGCATCAGTTTGATTGAGCCAGGCCCGGTGATAACAGAGTTTGAGCGTAAGGTCTATGAGGAGGGCTTGAAGACTGATCTCAGCAAAGCAGACAAAGTGACTGCTGACATGTTCACTAACATCTACCTGAAGAACTACAAACAAATCTTTGAAACCCTTGGGCAGACACCTGAGGACATAGCAGAGGTACCGTCCTGGTCACACACACAAAACATGCTGCATGCCTCACTTTGTCTTGTGCACCAGAAACCTGTCTCTGCACAAGTGCCACAAAGACAACATGGTTTGTGTTTCACTTGTGCTTTTATTTCTTTCCCCTAGCATACTTTGAAAATCATTACCATGGAGAATCCCCCATTCCGCCACCAGACGAACACGCTTTACACTCCCATGACCACCCTCAAATATGCCGACCCCAATGGTGACCTCCCTATTGACACCTTTTACAAAATGGTGTTTGATCATGACAAGGTCTTCAATGCCAGTCTGAACTTCCTCAAACTGCTGCGATGGAGGAGCCGCAAGAGCTTTACCCTGGAGAAGGACGGGGAGAAGTCGTAGAATCGACATCTGCTTCAGTTTATTCCTGAAAATGACTTGATGTGGTGTAAACTCTGTGTTTTGTCTGGGTAGCTTGACAGCATTTTATTTTATTCTGGAAAGATTTGATATGTTCAAGACACAATCATTGTGAACAAGCGAAGGATGACAGGCATGAGTGAGTTTTCACAGGACGACAGTAGCCTGCAGTCTCCATTTTGAGGACCCTATAGGAGCACCTGCTGGAGCTTTTAAACCATAATACATAGTACTTCCATCCTCTTTAAGCCCCCAAAGCCCTGTATCATCATAATCAACTGTAAGCAAAACTGTGAAGGGCATAGACAATGTCATTGTATCAGCTAATATCAGCCAATATTGACCTGGGAAACATTTTCAAAATAAAATGATGATAGTTCAGATTTGGATGTACCACCTAATGGAGCGCCGGCATGTATTTCTTCAGCAATTCAAAGCCGCTTTTCAAAAACCTTCATTAGCTCTTACACAGCAAGTCACTCTTGCACCAACACATTGTGTCCACATTGTGTTTAAGACACTGGATTATGTATTTACACATACCCCTAATCTGGTATTGCCTTCTGCTCTCACTGAACCTCACATCACGTGGCACTTCATCTAAAACAATATGCATTATAACATTCAATTATAGTTTTCTGGGATAAAGGAAAGAATAGAATAGAATAGAATAGAATAGAATAGAATAGAATAGAATAGAATAGGAGACATATTTTGTAATTATCTAAATGGTCAGTAGATGGCGGTATCCATCAAGTGAATGGCAAAAGACACGAGTCTGTTAACGAAGACCATAAGAAGAAATATAGTGCATAGGACAGGGACGCAGTGAATTTTAAAATCAAAATTGGGCACAGGACAGACCTTCAGGAAAATTAGAAGGACGGTGATATGTTACATAAAACAGGCAATGTTGGGAAATAGGGTGTAATTTTCTTTTTTTTAATTGGGTAATCAATGTGTGTAATGCAATGACAGTACAACCTCCAATCCAGCAGGTGGCGGTATGCAACTTTAAAAACTGATTTGCAATCCGCTAAAAGAAAAAAAAAAACATGCAGAAGAAAAAAAGAGACGCCGAGGAAGAAGAGCGAGCAGACGCATGAACGGAGCACATCCGGCTCTTTGTTTGACGTGGTATCCGGACAAATTTCGGCTAATGTTGGCCAGAATACAACAGTATAAATGAAGTCCTAGCGGGGCTATCTGGCATGTTTGGCTAATTTGGTCGATATTACGAAGAATGACCCGCGGCGCTGTGGCGACTTTACTTTGATCGGCTTCCGTGACCGTCCAAAAGAAACACAAGGAAGAGCTCGTAGTTAGCAGCCTAGCCATGTTGTCAGACGCCGCTTCCACTCCTCTTCAGGGTTGTGGCTTGCTTGCGACAGGGACCACAGCCACAACTAGCTAGCTTGTTGGCTAGCTAGCCTAGCTCTTTCCCCAGTATTATCTTTTTTCCATGTCCTTTCTCTGTGCTTTGATAACGCCACCCGGAGCGTTTCGCCGCAGTTGCTGGAGGAGACAGCTTCTCCTCTGTTTTAACAGGTACAGCTAGACAGCCCAGTTGGCTAGTTAGGCAGCTAGCTAACTTTGAAGACGTCCTGCTACCCAGCTATGCTAATTCACTTCACGATTGGTAGTTTGCCGTCTTGCTCCGTGTAGCACACACACTTGTCACAGAAGAAGCCAGTGAAGGATAACTTCTCAGACAAGCTCAGTCGTGAACCTGAGCTTTTATTTTTTTTCGGGCTTTGTTGTCATTTGCCTGCCCACGATGGCTTCCTCTTCTGGAAACGATGACGACCTCACCATCCCCAGAGCAGCTATCAACAAGATGATAAAAGAAACTCTTCCCAATGTGCGAGTGGCCAACGACGCCAGAGAGCTTGTGGTCAACTGTTGTACAGAGTTCATACACCTCATATCCTCAGAGGCCAATGAGATATGCAACAGGTCCGAGAAGAAGACCATATCTCCTGAGCACGTTATCAATGGCGAGTCTTTATTCATGTTTTTTTTCTTATTAGTATTAGTTCCTCCAACTCTTAGAAGTACATTCATGAGCACAAGAGGGGGTGTGTCCCTTCCGCTGCTGTGTGTGTCTGGGCTGAGGTTTCACATCACAAAATGATTGAGTGTTTTGCTTTTGCCTCTTCCTCTTTTCTGCCTTTAGCCCTTGAGAGCCTTGGTTTTGCATCCTACATCACAGAGGTGAAAGATGTCCTGCAGGAGTGTAAAACCGTAGCACTGAAGAGGAGGAAGGCGAGCTCTCGACTGGAAAACCTGGGCATTCCAGAGGAAGAGCTCCTCAGACAGCAACAAGAATTATTTGCCAAGGTATGGCTTAAAGCAAAGTTACTAAATCTGTAATCATGTATGTGTTGATATTGTGCATGGCCCCATTTTCATTATATTGTGCATCTGAAGTTCCAATTATCAACATCACTGTTAGAGCCATTGAGATCCTCATTTGCCTCGTTAAATTTTGCCCAGTGCGACTGTGTGTGTTGGTTTGAATGTCTCTCCAGGCGCGCCAGCAGCAGGCAGAGCTTGCCCAGCAGGAGTGGATGCAGATGCAGCAGGCTGCCCAGCAGGCACAGATGGCAGCAGCCTCCGCCAGCGCTGCCCAGCAGGCCGGTTCCTCCCAAGATGAAGATGAGGAGGACGACATATGACCTCCCCCCCAGGACACCCATTAGACCTGTTTGAATCCCTCCCATGGACAGTGTTAGCACAAATCTCCCAGTACTGTCATTGGCCTGCGACCTGAGGTGTCTTTTGATAACTGATGTACATCAGTCCAACATCATGAATGCACATTGACATGGACAGTTTTAAAGATGAGGGGGATTTCTAGATAGCCACATGTCATGGAAGGAAGTACCTGAAAACAGTTATTTGGATTAAGAAGCCGTTATAGAGTTTTCGATTCATCTCATCTTTACCCTTTTTTCCAGTTCTGTTTAATTTTGTCCTTACTTTATGTTGTGAGTGATTTTGTAGATTTAGAGATGAATGTGGATACGCTGAAGACAGAAGGTGGTCAGAAATTGTCAGTGTTTTTGGTTACAACACAGCAAGTGTTCACCTCTTCAGGTACTGCTCCATTTGCTTACTTTTGTTACGCGTTGTTCTAGATAACTTGGTGGGTTTGGAGAACAGCTCTAGAAAACTGTCGGAGCAGGTAGGTTCTCCTGTCTTGTGGTCCTTTGGACAGTCATTTTTACTAAAAGTTTCTTTTACTCCTCTCTTGATGCATTTGTTTGGCAAAGGATCATTTGAGGGGTTGTGAATATGTAATTGAATTTTTTGTTAAATAGAAAATTAAGTGGGCGTTTTGTTTTATTTTAGCTCAGTCACACAGTTTATGATGCATTTCTTTTCTTACTTTCAAACACAGTATTGCTAATTAGCTACACCTTTCAGAATCTCAATATTTTTGACTCATAGAACCAAAGATAGAGGATAGACTAACACCCCCGAGTTTGTGATTTCCCAAGGTGTAGGTGCTATGATGTGATGCTTGGTTGCCGACTGCATCCAAGACAATGTACACAATGTTAAGGTTTAACTTTCACTTTGTAAGATGCTTTGATATCCCAGCTGAATTTGTTATCTCCCCTCCTCCGGCACAGTATCGGACATTTGCATTGTGACTGTGGTAAAATCCTCAGTGTAAAGATAAGTAACCTGATTGTGATACACATTCACTTGCCTACTACAAAGCTGTATTCTTTAAGCAATAAAAGAAACATGTTTTATAGACAAATAGTTTTTCTTTGTGTTCTATTCAGTTATTCCCAATGAACATGTAATTGCTCTTAAAGATGATGGTCAGATGCACATGGTGAAAAGCCCCTTTCTATTGGAGACTATTTTTGGATGTCTGATGTTATGAAACGTGTTTCAGAAACCTGTCAGCAGGTAAGCCAGTAGCAGTGAAGCAGTCTGCATGAATGTTGGATCACTTACATATTATCGTATAATCTTTTTTTTTTTTTTTTTTGGAAATGGCTGGAGCGATAATCGAGAACATGAGCACAAAGAAGCTGGTTGTATTAGGTTTGACTGTACTTGTTTTCCAAGTGCTGTCAATTTTGGTGGGAGGATTAATCGGTGAGTAGCCTAGTCATTTATTTCTTTATTGTCAACAACTTAATTGCTCCAACTGCCGATGATTTACCTTCTGACGTCATTCAGATAAGTGCGCTGCAGTCCTTGAATGAGAAGCGCCTAAACATAACCTGCACAACCTGTTTGACGCACTGACTCAGACGCAACCAAAGTTAATTACGATCTCAGTATGACAATTAGAGTATTTATCTGACTAATCATGAGCAGCATTTCATCCAAACAACACGCTTCTGATTTTACTCCTTTATTAGCTCCTAGCCCTACTAGCGCCATTCACTACCTGGCCACCAAATGCGTCCGCCGGCACAGAGGAGGAGGAGGCGGCTGGCTGATGCCGTGGGGGTCAAGCCGGTGTCAGAGGATCCGCAGCTTTGACGACGCCCTGGCGAAAACACTTGACGCCAACGACATAGTTTTTGCCGTGCACGTCCCGCTGCCCAACAAGGAGATGAGCCCCTGGTTTCAGTTTATGCTGGTTGTGCTACAGTTTGACATTGCCTTCAAAATGCTCAATCAGATTGGTAAGAGTCCTGTCTGTCAGTCAGAGGTTGTACTTGTCAACATAGATTTTAATTATATTCCAGCACTGGGTCTTTGGTGAATGTGATCACACCCACTCTCTCCTGTAGAAGATGGTGCCACCATCACCATTGATGCTGGTCTGGCATACAGGGATGATGTGTTGTCCAATTGGACCACAAAATTTCATTCTGTAGAGAAACGGCAGCTATCGTGTGTGCTTACAGTCCCCAAGGTAAAACTTTTCATCTGAATGCATTTAATATGTTTGCTTCAGTATTATTGTGTGGCTGCTGTGACAATCCAGTTTCCCTTCAGGGATGCATAAAGTATCTATCCATCTATGATTTTTTGCAGACATTTGAAAATGAGGGGCGCTTTTATGTGTGCGACCCTGTACCATTCATAGAGCTGGGCAGTGTGGCCCACATATACTATTTAATTAACCTGCGGCTGCCAGTAAATGAAATAGTAAACACTGGCATTGGAGAAATAAAGGACATCCACTTAGTGGTGAGCTTACAATCATTCTACTTTGACAGGCAATATGTTATTTGATTTAAATATCCCTGAGATTGTTTCCTGCGCAACATTTAATATCTTCTTTCTCCAAGGGCATCCACCAGAACGGAGGCTTCACTAAAGTGTGGATCAGCATGAAGACAGTGTTCAGCCCCTGGATATTTGTGACCACAGCCTGGTACTGGAGGAGAATCAGCCTGATGACGAGACCTCCAGTCCTCATAGAAAAGTATGAACCATTAGCTGAGAATGACTTGACACAGAGAATATATGAGGCCTACTTCTTTGTCTCAGTGACGCATTACAACACTGTCTTTTTAGTAAATTATATTTCAAGCGTGTTTTAGATTAGTATAATTTAATATAATTGAATTGTATAATTGCGTTATTTCATCAGAATAGAGGCTGTTAAAGGTTAAAGGTAAAACAACTAGCCACTAAATCATGTAATAGTGAAGAGGTTACAGAATCTATGCAATCCCTACATCTGTTTTTGACCTACATATTTAGTTGAAAACTGTATATACTGAGGCCAATGCTATTTTCTGAAGGTAAAGTGAAGTCTTAGCTCCTTGCTCTGCACTTAAAACACTGAGTGCATCTACTTAGGCTCTGTCAGTCTTTCGATGAGAGCTTAAAGCCAAAGTTGGAGTCTTTTTCATACTTTTAGAGGTACGCCATGCCTCAGGGCGACGTGCGGAAAGCAAGAGAAAGGAAAGATTCTGGATCTAAAGTGCTTGATTGGCTTGGTGGAAGTAGTTTTATAACCCTCCGGCAGCATGGCTATTCGTCTTTTAAATATAAGTCCTTTTTTCCCCTGTGGTACTAGTTCCACTGTCTGTGAAGAGCATTTTCCATGTTTAGGATGATATTTGCCCTGGGTATCTCTATGACGTTCCTGAATGTGCCGGTGGAGTGGCTCTCCCTGGGGTTTGAGTGGCCGTGGATGCTGCTGTTCGAAGACGTTCAGCAGGGTGTTTTCTACGCCACGCTTTTCTGCTTCTGGATCATCTTCTGCGGTGAACACCTCATGGTCAGCATCTTGTACCTTCTCTTTTGTGTGGATGTCACAAGATTTCAGGATATCTGTGCCATTTATATTCCCTCCACAACCAATCATTTAGGACCAAAGTCAGAGGAATCGGCTCTCTGCTTACTGGTGGCAGGTTGGACTGGTGGTGTTTGGCTCATTGCTTCTGCTCATATTTGACCTGACTGAGAGGTAATGTCTTGATTGCTTTTCACTGGATAGTCAAGCGGAGTCTTATTTATGTGTCTGTGTGCTGCTATTGTGTGTGTTTTTTTTTAATCTAAATATTTATTTATATGATTCATGTCTTTCTTTAGGGGTGGTCACTTGAGCAATCCTTTCCACAGCGTTTGGGCATCACCTTTTGGGACAAAGTGTGCCGTATCCTTCAGATGTTCGTGTTGCATTATATGCTTTATCAGCCCATATGTGCAGCTCCCTCAGCCCTCCTCCAGTATCAGCCATGCTTTCTCCTTGACCTCTCCCACAGATTACCTTCATTATTATGGCAGGGATTTCTGTTTGCCTGTACTTCCTCTCCCTGTGTTGCATGGTGGGTTGTGTGTTCAGGAACATTGGTGGGAAAGTGCAGCAACTACCTGCAATGTCAGAGACCAGGAGGCTGCACTATGAGGTTTTGTTTGTCATGATTATTTGTGCAAATATGTCTTCATTCTTACTGACAAACTGTTACAATCAAAATAGCATACAACAACTGCTCTTAGTTCCACTCTTCTTTGTGTGGGTTTTGGCAGGGTATAATCTCCAGGTTCAAATTTTTGATGCTGGTAAGTCTAGCATGTGCAGCCATGACTGTCATGTTCTTCATCATAACTCAGGTGAGAATAACCTTAAAGTGACAATTACATGTTGACTGATCTTTGTTACCTTATTATTTGCATGATTAGGCTAATCCGAATGTCATAATGTATCACCAGGTGAGTGAGGGACATTGGCACTGGGGAGACTACACCCTACAAGTGCACAGTGGCTTTCTCACTGGGATCTATGGCATGTGGAACCTGTACGTCTTCACCATCATCTTCCTGTATGCTCCTTCCCACAAGCACAAGAGCAACAAGACAAGAGATGAACAAAAAGCAGGTCTTTAGCATTTTGTAGCTCTGTGAGAACAATGTGGATATTAACTGTAATCATTTTAAATTTGTTCAGTTTCAACCAGTGCTTCAGTAATATCATGTTCATTGTTGGTAGATACGCTGGAGACACAAGAAAGCCAGGAGACCCAGCTGACCTGCTCTAAGCACGCACCAACAGAGACCTACAGGATCACTGGGAAAGTGGCAGAGGAATAGTCAGACTCTATTTTTGTCAGAGTCCCTGTTTTGTTGTGTTTTTGTCTGTATACTATTGCTGTTAATGGGACATCTGATCATATATCCAAAACACCATGTTATGTAAGCCCTGGACCATAATGGAGATAATACAAATGCTTTCTTTACTTACTTACAGTGAATATGATAATCTCTCTCTCTCTCTCTCTCTCTCTCTCTCTCTCTCTCTGTCTCTCTCTCTGTGTGTGTGTGTGTGTGTGTGTGTGTGTGTGTGTGTCTGAACTATATTATTATATTCACTGTGTATATTTTGTCCAAGCATGACACCTTTGTAATCATTGTAAACTCAAAGTGGTGTTATAAAAGCATAATGTTAAAACAGTCACTCATACATTTTTTCTGCATTGTATGTCTTGGGTCTGGACAAGGGTGGAAAGGGACACAAATAAGTCAAAAACTTCATACATGTAGAGTGAGAATCACTATCATAGTATATGGGAGAGTGCATGTATGGATTGCATTTTGTGTTGCATTGAATGAAAGCAAGAGCAAAAGGAATGTGCTGGGGAGGGAAGGAGGGAGCCAGCCAAAAGACCACGACGCTTTTTAAATGGGAAGCGCCAGGCCCGGGTGCCCTCCAGCAGCCAATCGGCAGCTGATTGGTGGGAGACACACAGCTGAGCAGGGCGCACCACATTGCACAAATTCGTTTTCAGTTCAGCTGCAAATTGAACATGTAAATTACCTATTGTAAAGGCCTACTGACAGCTAAAGTCCTGCAGTCTAGACAATAACACATCACCGCATAAACCTGCAACGTAGGTCTGACCACAAACAGTGCAACTTTTACGTGCAATTTGTTGCATGTTGTAAATTAAATGTTCACTGTTGCTACGCCACTAAACCCATATGGACCTTAAAATGCGGGTGCAAACCCGGTTCATGATTTTCATCGGCTGGCACCGCAAGACAACTCAACTGCATGCGCCAAATCGCACGAAGTCGCACGTGTGTCCTCAGCCAGAAGGTCTGCTGTACCGCTACTCAACGACAGAGGGCGCCGTTGGTATTACAAATGAGGGCATGAAAAAAAGAGCTGCACAATCCCCATCTCAGCTACCAACTCTGTGTTCACACATGACCGGGAGGAGAGCTCGTCTTGTCGTGTCTCCCCTCTCCTCACACTCATGCTGCGAAGCGGACTGGACCTATCAGCGGCTCTGAATTCACCTGAACAACGAAACCAAACTTTTGTTACGACACAGAAGCCGTCAGACCGCGCGTGGCAGCCAGACATCAAAGCCGGATTATTTTGATGAGACGTCGCTGAAAGGAAAAAAACATCTCCAGTGGAGCCCCAAGTGAGGTGAGTGGACACGGTTGCACGGAGTCTGTGAACCCAGCTGTTCACAGATAACAGTCTATATTAAGTCATATGATTTAATGACGTATATCCAGAGTAATTTTCTTGTAAATAACCAGGCCGACGTGAAAGAAACTATATGACCTGACCTCCCATCGCAAAACAGCCGCCTATACAAACAAATCCCAACATCACCAAGCCTACATCACTTTGATACACCAGTTATAGATATTAATTAGTAAATGTTGATGTAAGCTTGCAAAAGTTGGTAAACTCGTCTGCATCGAGTAGCCTAAGTCCTGTTAAAGTGCAGTTCAGGTGTGATTTCCATCCACTCCAGTCGCGTTTACGTGGTGTGAGTGGTTGCGTTGAAGTCAGCCTCGGCCACCAGACGTGATTGGAAGTTGCTGGTGGCCATAAAATGCACAGAATGTGAGTGAGAACGCAAAGAGGAGGAAACTGCAGAGCTCACACTGGCCTGGCCGTGCAGTTTCTGGAGTGTAGCGGAGTTTGGAGAGGCGAATGTTCCAGACAGGGACACTCAAGGGATTTAGCTGGTGAAGTCAGGGAATATCCCAGAATTTTCCAAATGGGTCACCAGGAATGTACCAGAATGTTACTTAAGCTCTCATTACATTACAACGTCCTTGAGTTGAGAAACGCCACTTAACGGAAGACGGAATAAAATGTTTAGAGCGTTGAATCATTCAGATTTAGGTATGCAAAGGTCAGAGGCAATTACATCAAGGCATACTGAGATCCTTGAATCCCTACATTATTTATTGGATGACAGAAATATTGTTTATGAGAAAAACCTGGTCTTGCATGGGGGTTTTTGTTTTTGTTTTTGTTTTTTGGATCATGCATGTCCTTAGGCTATAACTTAACCTCTTTGTGATGCCCTCAAAGTTGAGCCTAGTCATCTGTGCCTACTTGCAAGGAGATTGTATCAGCAATTCCACAAACATCATACATGCCATTGTTAACTCACACTTCGCTCTCAACCACTACCAAATCTGGCCACACCTGTCCGTGATGTTAATGGGTTGCTGCTCATGGGGAATTATGATCTTGATGGCTGGCATTTTGTTGACCAGTTCAAATCAGCATAGCATGGCAGTTTATTCGTACGCTCCACGATGAGTTTAGTTTGCAGGGACAGGAGATAGACACTGTAAATCTGGAAAAACGGGGAAAAACAACTTCTTCACAACAATAACTTCAATCCAACAATAAATGGAGATGCAGTCACTCATGTTTGCTGTGTAGTCTGGTTTAAATCTAGTGGAGATGTGCAGACACGTATCAAATAGCACTTCAGATGTCTTGTTCTGTAAAGTTTGTTGTCTTGACCTTTCAACTTGTGGTATTTTTCTGTGTCTCTTCCTGATGCCAACATAAACATCAAAGAAACATCCACTGCTATATTCTAATCACTTCAGCAGTTTTGACTTATAGGACTACCTGTTTGGTTAACTCTCTCCATGTACAAATCTTGGTCATGACTATTACTCAGCTCCCACTTTGGTCTCGGTTTAAATTCGTATTTGACCAAACATGGCCTCGATTTATCTTGAATGTGATTGACATTGTTCACAGCTGTGGTTTAGGGTGCTTTTGGATGGACACAAAGGACATCGGGTTAGAGAAACATGTTATTTGGAAGTTGCTGGTTTCATTTCCAGGCCAACACAACATATAATCATCATAAAATGTTTTTTTTTCGTCCAGCTAACTTGTTGTTAAACTGTCAATAGCAAAATTGTTTCATCCCAAATTAAGCACACTGATGTTTACAGAATGACATGCTGTTAGTGGCAGCAGGTATGATGACACAAGCTTGTTACTGTTTGTAACTATCCTCTGATCTGTTGGGCCTCTTGCACTTTTGGGGTTTTTGGTGACTCAAATATCACAGCAGCTCCAACAAATGTCAGGAGTTATGATGCATTCTAGGAGCATGTTTGAAAAAGTGCCTCTACTATGTACTGTGTTCAGTCATCATGTGAAAATTCTACTAGCGACATCCCAAGAAACAAATCTGACAGTTAAAGCTGAATGTGAATCATGAATGACTTTGTCAGTGATCAGGAAAAAAGTGATTAGATGACCTTAACAGATTTCAGAAGGCTTCACAGACGGAGTTCATAAGTTTTGGGGTCAGTAATGTTTACAGGAACACTTAGTTGAAGGACTGATGGGGTTAACTGTTCCTTTTTTGCAGCTTCTGGCATCTCAGTCTGCTACCACCTGAGCGGGTTTTTGGTGATGACGTGGGTTTGGTCATGTTGCCTGGTTACAGCGTGTAGACCCTAGCATGGTTTAATCTCGTGAGAGTGCGCCTCCCTCCCCCCCTCTATTTCTTGACTCAAATTCCACGCTTGGCCTCCAGGGAGCTTGTCTTTGCGTCACTACTCTGGTCACAAAGCCCCTCAGAGAATGGCTCTAGTCAACACATTGAAATTGCCATCGTCAACTTAAAGCCCTGTTATTTGATAGCAATATGAGCAAAATGTTCACCAGCTCGGGATCACAGCAGAGCTCTCTCGGCCGCCTCGCTGGATCGTATCAAAGTGATGGAGTTATTAGGCAGTCATTGGCTCAGAGTATGAGGAAAACATCAACGACTGCAAGGCCAATGTTCTGTCACACATGAGAGGGCTGCTTAGCAGACAAGGCCCTAATTGCTATGGCCTAATCAGCTGGTGAAAGGCTTTCACAATGGCCCCAAGAGGCATACTCGCTCTTCCTCATAGATATTGATTGAATTAATTTGGATCTTATTTACCCCTCCTGAGCTATTCTTCTGTGAGTTCGTAACATTAATGCAACATTTGACAATGCATGTTACAAAATACAGTTCATGTGTACAATGCAAAAATACAGCTTGAGCTTTTTTGCATCCATGCTCACAGTTGACAACTGAGTAGAAGCAGAATTTACTTTAATAAAAAAACAAACATGTATACATGATTGTACATCATAAAAATCTAAAACTGCATATGTATCACCACACATGCACCCATACATTCATGCAAACTAAACCCCAAAGATTTCAGCTTTCCACAATCATAACACAGTCAGAGTTGCAGTGACATAATACTGTACAATGCAGTCGACACTGAAGATACCTACATAAACAGCATTCAGATGTGTTAAATCATTTAAGTACATCCATTTTCAACAACCAAACATAACTAGAACATAATAAAATCATAATTAAGCATACCATGTAGACAAAACCATGTCATTATACTCACTCCAATAATTGAGGTTAGAATTTGCAAGGTTTAATTTGACCTCTTTCATAATTAGTATATTTATACATATAATTAGTATATGTTTACTATAGTTTTCTTCAATAAATATTTGGGAGGACCCACATTGGATCTGGAGGATTATTCCTCAACCAAACTGTATGATAGGAAATATGCTCATCATGTCCCGTCACAAAGTTTGACCTGGGTAGAGAGAATATTATGTGTTTGCTGCTCATATGTTAATGTCATGTATGCTACTCACAAGCTGAAACCTAGTATTTTATATTTATATCCTCTTTTCAAAATATAAGTAACAGTATTAGAAGGAGAAAAAAATAGGGCAGTGCATGCATGGCTGTTTGTAATCATTATCAGTCTTATATTGTAAATGCTAACACTTTGCTTGATAAAGGCTGGTTTTATTACAGTAGTGATGAGATTTCGCCTGTCCATGGATCCTAATAAGCCCACCTCTAAACCATGAGGGCGGAGGATGCAGAGGTGAGGGCGTTCCCGCATTTTTTTGTCTTGGGATCCGGAAGCAAAGGTCGGCCGGACAGGAGAGGGATGCTGACGTCAAGAAACTGAGTGTTGCCTTGACAACCGAGCCACATAGATGGAATTAAGCCTCCATGTCTGTCCTCATCCGTGTTATTGGGTTAGCAGACTGCCACCCATGCATTCACTCCGACTCCAGGTTGATGCATGATGCTCTCTGTCAGCCCTTTCACATCCTCTGTCTCTGATTCAAGAATAGCTCTGTCAAGATACTAACAAGATAAAAGTTATAAATGAGACACACATGTTGCCCAGATGGGTTCGCAGAGAATGAATAAACAGCACCTGACATCAAAATCAGTACTAACCAAATCATAAGAGGATGGCAGGCTGTGTTATGCTGTGGAGAGACTCTGAATAATGAGTCCTTTTCATTTTTTGGGTAGTTTTTTATGAAATGCCATGGGAGGAGCTGGAAGCCCAGCAGCATCAGGAACATGTGTATTTTGATTTTCTAGAAAACACCATCTGGAAATTTCTTTCAGGTCATTGCATATGGATGTCCATTTGGCAGTAGTTCATAGGTGAAGGCAGAGACAGAGGAGGAGATGGTGGTCAGTTTAGTGGATCCTTATCTCCCACATTCAAATTCAAACTAAATCAGGTAAAGTTGTCTTCATAGTCTTAGAAATCTTTGATCACTTAACATGGAGCTACGTCATCCTTCAGATAGGATCCCATAGATGGGATTTGTTAGCCTGGTTTATTCCTAGATAGTTAAATCATTTTTTGCAATTTTAGCTTTTAACAATTGTTTTTATATGAATAGACATCCCACTCCTGTCCATTGCAGGTGGATCTCACACAGTGATTCATCTTATAGCCAGTTCGTGAAAGCTTTTAAGTTGGTGGTCCATCAGGAGCCCCCCTTTTCTGGGAAAAATCCTCTCCCGCTTATGATTTAGTGTTTAGAGGTTCATGCCTATCAGACCGAAACTCTATTGATTTTAGTGGGACTCTTGTTCATTTTTGTGTCTTAAATGACTCATGCCTCTGCCCCAGAGACCATAAGTCAGAGCATCCAAAATAAGTGTAAATCCACTTCAAATATTCTCCATTACCCACACACCCACACAGATCAGCCAGATGCTGGTGCTATGAGAAACACTGTCAAGTTTTAGCCAGTAACTTACAAACTGTAAAGTTTAGAAGTTTTCAAATGTTATCAATCAAATCTTGTCAGATTCCTCCGTATTCATGGCACTTATGGGTTTTCATGGGCATTCATGGGTTTTTAACAGTTTTTCTGCAGTTTTGAATTTCATGTTAAACATATTTTTTGGCTATTTTTATTACAATCTCATTGCAATTTTCCATACAGCATAATGGAGTTATTGGATTTTGGCTATTGCCAAAGATTTTGAAACTCCAAACCATTTGGCTGTGGTGCATGATTGAAGTGGAGGATGGAAACACTTCAAGAAGAAGTGATGCATAACTCCTAAATATGTGATGCAAGAGCAGCCAAATTTCAGATGCATATTTGAGAGTGACCCTAATGTGTGATAGACTAGATTTGGTCACACTCCATTGCATTATCATCATCAGGACAACTTTGAAACAGCTATTTTTAAAAAAAAATTCTATTACAATATAGTCATCACCCAGTTTTACATGCCGAATATTTTAACTGCCTTAATCATCTTTTTACCACAGAATTTTCCTTGTAACTGTTTGACTGTGACAAGCAAAAGACTTTTACAGTGAAGATGCATAAACAGAAAGGCTGGCGTGTTTCCTAAATGCTAGACCTTCCAAAGTTCCCAGCAGCCTAGCTGATGGCAAGGGGTCTCCACGCAGTGTCATGCCACATTTGGTCATGCATCAACACAAACCTGCAATTTTTTGAACGGCAGCATAGCTTTTGCCCCCATTAAATTAACGTTAAAAAACAAAGAAAGAAATAGCCTAGACCAAAAATGCACCGAAGCAATGTATTGTCTGTGAGTGTCAGTGTCAGTGTCCTTGAGCTTAGCAGTGTACAGTTTGGTCAGGCTTTATATCTCTCGTGTGCCTTTCTGTTGTTACCTTTGCAGGAGATGAGAAAGTGCTGCAGCATTCCTTCTCCTGTCCCTTCAGGTGACACCCGTCAGGTGTCCTTGTAGCCGGGTCATTCTCTCTATAGAACGACTCCCGCAGCTGCTTGGTGCAGGTACATCTGGCCATATAAGCTTGTGTCTGACACTTAACATTGGCTGGGTCACCCTGTGTCTGATGGCACTGACAATGTGGATATTTATAGACATGTGCTTTGCTCAGCCTCATCTCTCCTCTGTATGCTCAGGAGGTACTACTGCTTGACTGTCACAGCTGCACATGCTCAGTCCCGGCCTCTGAAGGTGTATCTCCCTGGTGCATCTCTTAGGCATCCAGGGAATGGGGCTCCTAATAAAGCCATTACCATTAAATTTAATTACCTTTGCTTATGCATGCCTCCTGGAGCAGTCGACTGGCCCCTGCATATGAGGCTTACGCTGAGGTGTAATTGGTTTATTTGGTCACCATATGCATCTCTCTTACCTTGTTTTAGATAGCTTAAACCTGTATAAAACATGTAGTTATTAGGATATAGGTAAACCCTCTGTGAAGCAGGAGCTCTTGAAATTGTGTCTCTGCTCAGATGACAACAGCCATATTGTCCCAGTTGTGTGTGTTACCTGAGAGGAGGGGTGTTATTGCCCTGATGACACCAGAGCTAGTGAGGCTTTGGATAAGTATGTGTTATGCAACACATTCGTACCAGGAGATTTGTAAATACTCATTCTGCAAAGCTACATAATGATGTCTAAGTCTTTATTACATGGAGTTTAGTTGCCATATGGCTATGCTGCTGTTTATACACACATGAGACCCAATATTCTTCACTCACCTGCACCAACACTGGATTGAACCTTCAGTATGGCAAATTATCAGGTGGACAAGGAAGTAACAGGTTGCTTAGCAACTGGAAGACACTGCAGGTAATAAAACATCTTTGGTTTCAGTACTGTCCAATACAACCTATTGCTGCCGGTGTAAGTAATTAACATGTATTTTTAAGTTATGAATCACATTCTCAGATTTTGGCACATAATGTTATATTGTTATATGTAATTTTATAATGTTAAATATGCATTGTCTGTAAATATATTTTACATGCAAAAGTTTGGATTAGGATGCCAAAATTCCATGTCATTTCCAAAACAGGAGCTCACATTTCATTTTCAGTTCCATTCATCAGGCACACACAGCTCTGCCGGGTACGTGGAGCCAGTGCAGACATGCCACAGTTTTCTTCAGTAGTTACACACACAATCCAAACATGACCCACACTCTCTGTCCCAATCCAGAACAATCATACTGTATCTGTCTTCGGGACCTGTAGCCTCGAATGTAGAATATATGTGACGTGTGACGATGGAAGTTAAACAGATTTCTTGAATGTTGTTTGCACTAACTCCTTGAACCAGAAAATTTCCATGCTTACTTCTTTTTCAGAAAGCTCTCAAGTCCCACTCCAGTATGGCTTTGTACACATCAGTTTTGGATTTTGATATGTAGATGGAAACAAGTAAAGAACATTTTACTTATTATGGGTAGATGCTGTGTAATGTTTCCTTAAGGGCACGCTTTGTTGCCAAGAAGCTTTGACTCAAGGTGTGATTGTGAACGGGTTCATTAGTGAGGAGGAGAGGTGCGAGAGGGGAAGGGGGAGTGCCCAGTGTTGCGATGTGCCCGCTGATCTGGCAACTGTGCTATTTCAATGTGGTTAGGAGCTCTTTAAGGTGTCTTTTTCATAAACTTTGCATTTGAGCGAAAAGGAATTTCAGCTGCTACATCTGTAATTTGTTTTTTAAAAGGATAGTAAAATGGGATTCCTCCTCCATTTCAATTTAGAGAAAGACTACATGTTAATTGGGACACTTTTTCCTGTTGTCCAAGCATCAGTTGTTAATAATCTGATGGGCCTTCCTTACCAGTTTCTGTTGTGAACACTGTGAGTCTGCAGTTACACCACCAACGCTGCAATACACAAGCTATTTAAATATATGAACACATAACCAGCGTTTGTATTAATCCCTTACCTCAATCAGTAATTTAAAATAACTTTCTGCTGAATCCACAACCCAGCTGCTGTACCTGTGGCACCAGCTGGATCAAGTTGGGAAGGATGCGTCACTTGTTTTCTGCCCATGCACATTTTGTCCACTGACTAAATCAATGGTGTCTGTTCAACTTTTCACATTTTTTGCATTGACCTAACTGATAACTTGTGCATCCCAAATACCGTTTCACAAATTTTGCAACCTAATAAACCTTAACACAAAATACAGGTGTAGATCTATTTTATGTCAGAGCAAACCATTATAAAGCCATTGAGTATGAAAAAAGTTTTGTTGTAGTGGTTTTGGCATTTAAACAAGAACAAAAGATACTTATTTGAAGGTGAAATGTGAGTGCTGAAGTTTGCAGAACACTGTTTTGAAAGTGTAGCTGTGAAATTCAGACTTATTATTTTGAAAATGAGGGTGATCTGTCTCAGGTCTCCGTGACAAATTCCCTGTTTGTCGCCTGGCAGTTCACAAAAATCCACCTGTGGCCCCTGTCATCAAAGTGAAATAGATTGGCTCTGTCATTGCTTTCTTTACTCACTCACCAAGTTTGCTTGAATTTAACACAAATCTCCCTGGAACAACATTTACTTTACCTGCTCTTCATTCCCATTCAGCACTTTTTCAACCAAATGCTTATAAAGGAGAACGCGATTAACTTAATTTTGATGTTGTGGAGCTATTAATTCTCTAGATCTAGTGTGTGTGATACATCTTGAGCATTGATCACTAGAACAATGCCATTTGATCCCTGTGTATTTTCCTGATTAAACAACTGCTCTTGGTGGCTGGGGATGAAGGAGTTCTCATTATTGCCCTTTTTGGCCAGAGGAAGCATATGAAATGCATTTTAACTTGTTCAAGTCAAACTGTTAAACTGAAAGTACTGAACAGACTGATGAACTCTAGGCTAGCTGTCCTGCCTCCGAAGCTGTGATCACTTTATGCTGAAAAATGTCATGTACCACGGAGGATTGGTGTCTATGTTCAACAAATCTCTGTGAGAGAGCTTTCCTACTTCGAGTCGATAATGTAGAAAGCACAGGCACGCAGGCAGCTGTTTCACCAAAAGACTTAGCCATCTGACTGTTTTCACTGGAATGTGGTAACGAATGCCAGGCGTCTGACTAACCAGCTGACTGGCAATTATGGCACAGAGGTCAGGGTGTCTCCACCCACAGAACTTCCCAGTGATGAAGAAAGGCTAAAACTTACTGGGCTTACTGGCATTCATCACACATGCCAATTCTGGATTCTGCAGGAACTTAGCTGGTTTTTGTTTACCCCAGAGGTGAGCGGGTTTGACCGTTTCCTGTAGTCACACAAATCACAGAGTTTTGTCAGCTGTTATTTTTAATAGTAGAGAACAAATTAAAATGTTTTGAAAGCCGATGTATCAGCAAGAGAAGGGACAGTAGAGGATTTTATTCCAGCTCATGTTAAAAAACTCTCAGGAAAAGCTGATTGTGGTGAACTATCGACTACATAATCAGCATGATCATAAATTGGGATAATCGTGAATATCTTCACATAGGTGGCTTAAAAAAACCTGTCTAAGTCACTAATGCACACTCTTATATTGTTGTGGTGTTGGAAAGAGTCTGAATTTGTCTGTTTGTTCTTGATTTAAAACGATGTTCACTGAAAAAAGATTTGAATCCGAAGGTAAAGTGATTTTGGTATAGTTTTAGTACCATTTTAACATTTTTAAGCATACTTGTGTGTCACAGATCTTCCTTCTCTCACCACCCTTCCTATGTCGATGCTCACTGGGCCCACAGTCTTGAAGAACCCATTTGATCTGATTATTTCTTTCACTGTGTCGGTATGTATTACATTTCAACACCTTTCCTTCTCTTTCCTTGCAGATTTATGTTGTTCACACAAACTGGGATCTTTGATACATGATCTCTGAAATCTCTTCTCTCCCAGGTCAGTATCACAATAGACACGCTCACTTTTGAATCGGCCACTGCAGCAAGTGTCCCCAGCCTTTACTGTAACTGAGAGAAGGAGTAATCAAATTACAAACATTGCTTCTCCAGGCTATCCATTATTAATCACTGCCATTCCCCATAAGTCTTTCATATCTCTTGCCAGACTTTACCCAGCTTCTTGTGTGCTGCTGCCCCCTGCTGGTAAAAACTAAATTTACAATAGAGTTGTAAAAGGCGCCAAGCCGTGCATAAAACTATTTCCCAGACAAAAAAGGAAACAAAAAAACAAGGAAATGACCTGAAAGTAAGCAACAAAAAAGAAAATGTCCTGGAAATTAGAGAAAAATAAACTAAACTAAATCAAGAAAATGACCTGAAAATAAGCAAAAGAAAAAAAAAAAAGATACAATTATTAGAAATTATTTTTCTTATAATATAATTTAACATATATAGTTTTGATAATTATGACAATAGTTTTCTGGGAATTTCCTTTCCTAGTTTTTTTGATAATTTTACCATAATTTTCACTCTTTTTGTAATGTTTAATTCATTTTCTTGTAACTGTTTCTTTGCTAATGTTAGGGTCATTTCTTGCTGAGTTGCTCATTGTCTTTTTTCCCTTCCTAAACACAAATGAGAAATCTGATCACAGTATTACTATTATTATTTGCGTCATATGGTCATGATATTTGTTACTCAATAGGACTCAGTAGGAATTCAGAGTGTTGCCCCAGAATATTTTTCCATTGATGAGATATTTTTGGATTTTGTATCCATTTTTAATATCCACCAACATGTGCTTGACACGTTGGATGAGTAGGTTGGTGAGTAATTTGTCCTTTTGTTCAACATTTTGTCACAGTTTTGATTCTATTGTGGGATGTAGCATGAAAACAATGAACATTTTTAATATTGAAGCTTTCTATATCTTTTAAAGCATTTGTCCTAGAGAGCTGACAGTATTCTTGCTGTTGAAGCCCACCGTGCAGTAAAAGGGGATGTAAAGGGAACACTGGTGTTGTCATACTTCTGAGGCGCAGACTGCACTCATATTAGATTTTGGGGGAAGTCTTTACATTGAATATCCCATAAACCTTCACAGGGTTTTAAGGTGTTTACAGTTCATTTTCAGATCATCTGTAAACCTGTTGCTGTTGTTCACCAGGCATAAAGGAAATGCTCTTTATCTTGTAATGGATAAACATGTTGACCAACAGTTTGAGGCAACACCATCTGATCCACATATCAAACATTTTAGCATTATAGGATCACTTGGAGATATTGTCAATAAAGAAATTGGAAACCGCATGATGGAGCACAGTGTTATGTAACTTTTTTAAAAAATATGATCCCACTTATGTTACTGTGATAAGAAAAACGTAATGTGAGATGCAAATTATGATTAATCAAAGTGTGGTTTTCCCGACCCTTTCCACAATTCAAACTGTATCTGAAGAGCTGTTGTGTGGTTCATCATCAGCAGTCCCTGACGATGCAGACAAGTTATTGAATCAGTACACACTCCTCTGACCTGTGGTGAGCATAACTCGTCCACATGATGGCAGCAGCGGGCAGCTTATTAACTAGCCCAGGTTTAAGAACATCATATTACGGTGGACTGCACAGCATATCTTCGTCAAATGCTCTAATCCATTTAATAACTCTGATGTATTACCCAAAAAGCTCTATTTTTCCTAATTTGGTCATACTATAACACCACTGTGAATCTGTAAAACATTCAAAATTTAATGTGTTGATTCATCACAGAGTCACCAGCATTTGTTGAGCAGGGCCGAGCGACTTTGCCACTTAATAATTGGTCCTTTTGGTAGTTTTTGTCAGGATTTTACTTGGTTTAAGTGGTTTGCAAAATCGAAAATGTAGATTGTAACATATACTTGTGCTCAGCAGTCTTAGTAAGAGGAATTGCCATGGCCCATATTTTTTAAAGCACAGTGGCTCATTATTGTCTTTATTCCATATCAACACACAAGTTGGTGGCCAGCTTATGTTGCCTTCCCAAGTTGACTGATTGATTAAAAACTGAATTTGACAAATGTGGCTTAATAGCACACATACAGTTCTTCAGGCTGAAAATATAAGAACTGGAATTAATAGAAAGGGGTCTGGATAACACAATGAAGCTCAAGAGCTTATTTCCACTGTGGCTCTTTGGAGAAGATGGGGTGGGGGAGGAAATGGGGCAGGGCAGCAGATTTGCAATGGCATGAATGGCACACAGATGAACATATGGCTGCATATGGAACATATTTGCCCATATCAGCTTAGGATATTCTCATCACAATGTGTCACGAGTAGATCAGGAACTTAAAAGTGTTCAAGTGCATATAATAAAATGCTAAAAAAAAGGCATTAAGTCAAATTATTTTGACTTAAAGCCACTTTCCTATGAATCCATGCCGTTCGTAAGCATCACTTCAGATAGAGAGCGTCATGTTATTAATGTGAGAGTGAGAGTGAAAAAGTGACACAGTCGAGATGCTGGGGCAGGTGTTAAACAAAGGCTCCTTTTTTCCCCCCAGTGGGCAGGTGTGATGCTAATTGGCTGCAAAGCTTCAATCTCCTCTGCACAGATGGCAGAAAGAGACACTTGCTCTGTGTTAATGGACTCAACACTAATCCCCCTGTGGGGTTATTATAGCCTGTATTTCATGAGTACTATGAGGAAGAAGTCATTTCATTATTTGTCAAAAAAATAGCATCGTATTTAATTTTTTTTTTTTTACTGCAAGGAGGATTTTTCATTTAAATCAAAACCTGGATCCAGCATAGTAGCCTTTTAAGTTCATATTTTCATATTTAACAAGGGTAGACAGAAACATGCCGTCCCCTCTGCGTGCTGTCACATTTACATATTAACCAGGCATGGTGTGCTTTTCTGTTAGTAACTCCTTTTTGGCAAATGGTTAATTTTCCCAACTGTCTGCATTTCTCACACCTGATTGTTGGGATTATTACATAACAACATGGTTTCTGGGAGAATACATACTCAACGGTGTAGGTGTTACGATGAGTCAAAAGTTTGGCTGGACCATTGCAGCCTGGGCTTTTGAGCAGCTGTGTGTCTGTTTGTATTTTTGTGTGTGTGTTTGTGTTTATTGATGTGCTTTATGTGTAGGAAGTGTTTTTATATATTTACTGCATTGCTGTCCCACTCGAGGGAGATCCTAGGCCTCCTCCTGCATGTCCTCCATCCTGTTTCATAAGCATCTGCTCATATATGGGCATCTTCCTTCCTTCTGCTCTGTTGGCTTGGTTCCACTGCA
>OMLB01001943.1:32728-46473 GCA_900302555.1 Myripristis jacobus
GCACCCGCCTCTTAAACACCCCCCCTCCTCAACACACACACACACACACACACACACACACATACAAACTCCTACTCGTGTTGGTTAGCCATGGGTACAGTAGCTCTCCCCGGTGCAGGAAGTAATGTGGTTAATACTCATTTGATGGCTCGTTCTGATGAATTGGATTCATGACCAGGAACCAGCACCGGCTGTGCATGCACATTGCTTTATTTATTTATTTTTTTGTTCTTTTTTCAGCTCATGGGTGGTGCAGGTTACTACTTTGACCATATGTTGAGCTTGATGGAAATACCTTAAATTTCTGCACATGCAGCTGTGTATTTCCCTCATACCACAAATGTCAACTTCTCCTTTTCTTGGAAGCCGAGGGAAAACATGTTTTGATGTGTGACACACTTCACATGAATTTCTCAGAGGAATCAAGCTTTCAGATTCACTTTACATTCATTATTTACAGAAACATTATAAGTGTTAAGAATTCCAGAAATTTACATTTTTAATGGCTTTCATCTGCACCACCAACTCTGAGGATTCAGACAGATGCTGAAGGACCAGTGAGCAGTGTATGCTGGGTGAACTCCAAGCATAGATGTGGACTTGAGTCAAATGACTTGGACTTGGACTCAAGGCACAAATTTGATGACTTTAGACTCGACTTGACAAAATCAAGACAGATTTGTGACTCTTTCCTTAAACCCAAAGATTAAAAATAATGCAGTTAACCGTTGCTTGCAGGCTTTGTAGTGGTTTAAGGAAGGGTATGGAAGTTAACCTTGACCTCTCATGGTAAAAATGACTTAAATTGACATCGGCAAATCAGCTCTTCATAGCCCAGATCCACACTGACCCACAGCAAGTCAGTTGGTAGCCTATATCTTATCAAATCAGTGAACAATCAGCATTTGCCTAACAGTGTTACAGTTACGTTAACTATAGGGAAGGAGGGTGGGAGGGACTGAGGCACTTAAGTTTGCAGATGCTCCTGTGAAAGTGTGTGTGTTAGAAAGAACGGGGTGTGTAAGTGTGCATGCGTCATGTGTACGTAAGAGAGAGAATGGGGAAGGTCAGTTGTCAGAGGAGCAAGAAAAAAAAGAAGTCCAAATTGCAGTGCTCAGTAATTGAAAGTAATTGTATTGCATATTTGTGCTTTTGGTGTTTCATAATCCCATAAGGGATGGGTTGTAAGACAAGAAAGGAAAATAAAATGTATTAATGAATGAATGAATGAATGAATGAATTCATTAAATAAGGTACTTGCACAAGAAATACACCCTGCCATTCTTTAAAATAACCTAAATGCAGAGGTGCCTTTTCATTCCTGTACCTTTTTATTTTATACACAAATTGATCACTTAAGATATATTATTAACTTGAAATGGGGCGTGCTAATGGACAATGTGCATTAATACACAGGGCAGGCAGAAGTTAAATAAAGTGCATTGAGACTTGTTTAGGACTCAGACCTCAAAGTTTAGGACTTGGCTTTTGACTTAGGTCTTGCAGAACAATAACTTGGTCAGTCCTCCAAGTGTCCTTGATACACGCAGGTACTCTGAAGATCCTGTCTGCACAGCTGTAATGCAGACCCATGTAGGTTTTAAAGTAGGACAAGCAGCCTCATAAATTTAATGCCACAGGGAACAGAAAGTATCGTTGCTGTGCAGCTGAGATAGAAACTTGGAATAATAATTCCTCATCACGGCCAGGACTCCAGCCACTGTGTTGCATCCTTTTTACTTTACCTGGAAAACTTTGAACAATGAGAACCAGTAACCAGTATGATAAATGTAGTATTCTTAGCCAAGCAGAAACAGTGTCCATCTGATGCTTTGTAGCAGTAAACAGGTGAATGTATTGCACATCCGTTGCTTCACCTGTGCAGTGCCATTGGTGTGCATTAATTATTGCTGCAGTAAGAGTTGTATTATTAACCTGAGGCCCCACTTCTTGTTTCCTTCTTCCTTCATATGATCAGCCCACTCAACAACTAGGTCACAGGAGATCTTATTTCTGTGCATAAGATTTTTACACAACAACCTGCAAGGCAAGAGAATGAATGACAAGGAAAGGTCTGTGAAAGGAAATAAAAAAAAAAAAAAAAAAAATTACAATATGTTGGTTTAAAAAAGTGGCCCTTCCTGGTTGTGTTTGCATGGTTGTGACAATAAACGGTAGATGCATCTTGCTTATCTGTCCACGTGCCCCTGTGTCCAAATTGAGGCACTCTTGTGCCACGTGTCTGGGAGACAAGAATTCTAGCCACCCTGATCTTTGGTGTGGGAGTCGTCCAGGGAATGTCAACCTTCAGTTAACAAACACAAGAGTCTGGCAGCAAAGAAAGAAGGACCAAGGAGCAGTTGAGATGACGCTCTCCCCAGAGAAATCTCCCCAGCCACTGGTTACATGCCTGGAATTCTTGCTGCAAGCTGCTTTTTCCTGTTGCCTTTTGATTTTTTCCCCCCTTGTCCACCAGACAAGGAAATACCACCAGGCAAAGGAAATATTTGCGAATCCAGAAATAAGTTAAGCTTTAATTGCATTGCCTAGTGACTGCAGTTGGTGGTCTGTAGCGCTATAAAATGCACCTTTGATTGATGTTCATTAGGGGTGAAACACGGTGGTATGCTGCTTGGCATTGCAAACGCGTTCCATCGGTGTTACACTGTTCTCAAAACAAACCGCTGCAACCGGCCCTCGCATACTTTCCCTGTGAGATCCTGGTCAGCGCTTTGCATGAATACAGCATTATAATGTTCCAAAACGCACACGACTGAAAAAGGCAATCGTTTGCCCGTACAGCAAAACGGCTCAGCCTTTGTTTGCACACTAAGTTTGAATAGCATTATAATTCAGTAATTCAGACCTTTGGTCTTGGGAATGTGAATGGATTATTCATTTCATGTTGGCCGTTCAGCAGGTTAACAATGCCTCACAGTTTAACACCATCTTACGGGAGATCACTGCCTCTGGCCTTTTTAGGAGTAGGCTTTTCTCAGTCGCCAGCTCATTAATTTTCTATCTTTGGTAAACAGTTTACTACATCATGATAACATGTACTCAGAAGTGCACAGTTTATTTATTTATTTTTTTGTCACACCATCCCACGGTAGCTATATGAGGAAGGATGAGCTGTGTGGTTGGCACATATGGCTGGATTTTATGTACTGTGGTGGTTTAGCATTCATACATTTGCAAGCCTGTAAGACATAATTTGTAGATGTTACTTTGCATTCATCCTCTGTAAATTCAATTTGTCATTACAGCTGTCATTGTTCTACCGAACATTTTGCACATGTGTTTATGTGTCTGTGTCAACAAATGAGTACAGCCCAGAGGACAAATGCTCCTGGCTCTGGCTCCGGCACCACAGGGGGCCTGTTTATGTCCCAGTAATCTTGGAATCGGTTGCTGCACTATGGCCTAGTCTGAAGATAACACACACACACACACACACACACACACGATGTTGTTATTGTTCATATAGGACTATTTTAGGCTACCTGACTTACAAGAAGACAATGAACCTTCTGCATCATTTATCACACTGTGCCATTTGTGTTGGGACAATGAGGCACAAACTGTTGGGCATTACAGGAAGTTATAATCAAGGCCCCTCAAACACAGTCACATTCTCCATTTGCTCTCTTTCGTCTTATGCATTTTTGCACAAGACAGTACAGTACACCGTGATCTGCTGTGCATAACTGTGAAAACTGCATGTAGTGCACAGATGATGATCTCTTCCCTGTTTGGCCTTTCATAAAAGATGAAAGGTCTTTGACCTGCTTGAAAAATTCTTTCACTTTCAATTTGTTGCACATATCGTAGATTCCAGGAAATGAAACAGAAATTATTCGGCATTTGGTACTATGCTGGCATTAACTACAGAGAGTCCACGGAGAGTCCACTGGCCAAATGTTTTATTTGATGTTTATTTTATTGTAGTGCTTTTTGCACAAATAAGCAGTGAATTATTAAAGCGGTGATTTAAGCCAAATTGGAGTGCAACTGATTGATGCCTTCATAGAGCGTCCATCTAACGTTATATTGATTTTATTGAAATTCAGAGTGAATAACAGCAATTTTGCCACAAATGGTTACATTCAGGAGAGCAGATCATGCTTCTGTATGCTTACTTTGGCAAACTGCACTATGGCTGCATTCATTGACCCTTGAACGTTGTTAGTGCAGTGGATGGTTGGGATGCTTTCTTGTTTAATGAGACCTGTTTCATTGTTTTGTCCCTCTCAAGTCAATGTGTATGCAAACTCTTTGGTCCCAAGTAGAGAAACCTCCCAGCTTTGTAATAACTTTCAGGGACAAAGGGCAGATTACTAATACATTAGGACTGCAAGGCCACAGTGAGGTGGCTTCCAGACTGGGAAATGTTGTCGAAACTAAAACACTAAAAACACTTCGGGCATGATATCCACCCCTGCAGTCCTAAAGTCCACTGTCTTCTCCCCTGCCTCCCCCAAGGCTGCTCATTATGCACCATTTAGTGCTCACTCAGCTCTGGGGTGCTCCAAAGTTCACAGGAAGGAGAAGGGGGTGGGAGTGTCTTTCCTGTTGATGAGGTCAGGAGGCTGTGTTTTTTTCCCATCCCTCCCCTTATTCTCTCTCCCTCTCTCTGTGTCTTTTGTTCGTCGTGATAAGCAGTCAGGTGGCAGGCAGTGAAAAAACGCTCCCTATCATCCTACCAACACCTTCCCCTCAGTCGCAGGCATGTCATGATTATATCATCCTCCCTCACACTTTACTGTGGGAACAAGGAGATAGTTTTCATTCAGTCTCTTTTCTGTTTATGGGCTTTTCTCTTGGCTCAGTATACAGCGGGTTTTGAAGCTTTTTAATCTTCATAATGTCAAAACAAGTCTAACTAATTTCAGAATCCAGAAAATTTTGCAGTTATAAACAGAAATTTTGAGCAGACATTGGCATCAATCCAGAACAGCCTTGATTTTGCTCTCTTTTTTTCTTTATTTTTTTTTGAGGCAAGCTATATACTGCATGAAAATAACCATTGCAAAGATCTGTTGCACTCAATACTTATTTAATTATTTATTTAGCAAGTTAGTTAAAACTTTAACTGCATTCAGTGCTATTAGCTGTCACAATTGAGTCTACATGAATATTCTTTGGAAAAATTTTAGATATTAATTCTGATGATTCTTCATTAGTCACTGTGGTGATTATATATTGCTCATACCATATCTAACTCAGTATGAACAGAAAAAGTGTTTTCAATGAGTCATTATTACACAGTACTGCAAGATCAGTGTAAGAGGCATTAGTAGTACAGTACTGGCAGATGGTTAATCAGAGAAACTATTTAACTGAGCCAGCAGAATAGGCACCTTCCCTAGCAATCGGACCGATTAAAAGAAGAAAAATAAGCCTAGTATGCATGAGAAATTATCTGTGTGAGTGTGTCTGCACATGCTTGTTTGTGTATATGCACTCTTGTCTGCCCACAGTCCATTTCAACACTGGAATGATGGTGATACCTTCAGTGCATTGTGGCTTATATTGCTGCTTCAACCTTTTTTTTGCGCCAGAAATTGGCTTAAGGAATGCTAGATGGTGTTTTTTGCTTTGCTCATACTAGCCTAATTGGCTGAAAATTACCACGAATGTCTTTGCATCACAATGTTTTGCACCTCCTGCACATCATCAAAGAATTAAGTGATTTTCCAAGTCCTGCAGTCACTGCAAATATTAAATGCCTTACATCTGTTTTCTTCTAATGACAATTTGTAAATTAAACCGGGAATGTATGAGTCATACTGCTTGACTAGAACAAAGTGTTGTGATCAGCAAAAGTTCTGCTTTGCATGCAGTCTTAGGACAAGTTGGTCAGGCCTGTGCATCTGAGGAAATAGGGGAAAGGTGAAAGTACTCTGCCGGTAACCTTGAAGGAATTACTTGGAAATGTCAGCTTTCCATGTGACAGTATGGCTGGGAAAGTACCAAGTATAGTTAATGATGTTTTCCCTGCAGCAACATGCCATTTATGCAGACTTTATTCAGTTCTCTATGCCTTTTATACAGTGCTGAAGCAGAAATGTTTGGTGTATGTTGCAGCCCTAAGTGCGTTAGGACAACTAAATGATGTTAACCAAGAAAACCCATGTACTGTATAAATATGACCCATTAAATGTCATTCCTAGTAATAGAAGACCTAAATAGAGCAATCTCCGTTAGGTTTTCTGCAGCCTGTTTCTTTTCTTTTATGTTCACTTTCTGTCATAGTTAGACCTGAAAAGGCCTAATTTTTATGCAGGGGAAACATGCTGCTCAGCAGGATAGACCGATTTTCATAATGAGATAGTTATACCGTGGGTTATTGTCCTGAATGACAGGGTGCTGCATTTGGTTGGAGGGTAAGCGCTGGATTATTGTAACAATGAGAGCTATGACTTGGTTGTTTGGTGCCATGTGAGAGAGGCAGGCTAAAGGTAGTGTGAGAATGAGGGGCTGTGGGTTTACTGAATTCCTATCCAGTGAGCTGAGCATTGGCTTCTGTCTAGACAAAGCTCAGTTGTCGGGGAGACCCATGCAGATCCAGGACTGCCCCGGGCACCAGGAAGAACTGTATTGGTGGGAGAGGGGACTTTTTCATTCTACTAACTTTTCCCTCTTGGGGGATTTGAACAAATGCAGTCAACTGCTGCAGGCTTTTTTTTCTTGGTGGTGGGAGTTTTTCTCCCATGATAGGGCGGAGACAGCCTGGTGCATTTTGTAGCGGTGATATCAATGGCGTAAAGATCTCATGTCTTTCAAGTCTCCCACTCAACAGGAAATAGCATGACCCACCTTGCACAGTAAGCATTTACCAGAACGACCACAGTCGGCCAGTGACTGGTCTCGGGAAAGCCTCTCCCAGTTTCACACACATTCAGATCCATTCACAACTGTCTGAGGAAGGAATGAAACCGAGCCTGTGTCACACATAGAGACACAGACACAGACGCAGACGCACAAACAGGCACATACACAGGTTCAGTCACTGGTGTACTGTCTTCTGTCTTAGCCCTCAGGCTTGTAAATTTTTCCCTCCTGACTGCACTGTGCATAAGCAGACAGGGTGAGCAAAATAATGAACCAGGCAACTCTCAGCACGTGGAGCCACTTGGTATGGCTCTGTTGGCTTCCACTGGACTGTGTACAACAGATAAGGCATAGACAGGCGACATGACGGCTCACACAGGGGTGGATCAGGCAGGAGACAGGGTTAACTGTTATGCTCAGCCAGACCCTGAGGGCTCTCTTGGAGCCACACACACGTTCTGTCTGAGCCGAGACTGTCTCTTGCTCTCAGAGGATTTATTGCGATGACAGCAAAGTTATTAGGTGTTTCCAGTATCTACATTAAGCTAATACAGTCTGCAAAACAACAGGAGTAGACATCCCTCACCACCCTCAGCTCTCTGGCTGTGCAGTGTTTGTATTTTTTTATTGAAAAAATGGTGTAATCGCCCCACTGCCCTGTATTTATTCCAAATCAAGTGTTGGCAGATTTGAAATAAAAACCCATGAAACATTTTGGCAAGAAAGCTCCTCTCAAAGGGGAATACTCACCATGCAACAGGTTCGCCTCACAGCCTCCCTTCACTCACATGTGAGCAGTTATGTATTAATAGAAGCAGCTGGTGGCATATTTTGTTGCATCTGGCCATCCAGACTTGCTGCTGCAGACATGCTGGGGCATTTTCTTTCTGTCGTGCCTTCTCATGGTCTTTCGCTTCTCTCTCTGTGTCAAATCAAAGTGATCTCTCAGTCTCTAGAATGCCAAATCTGCAGAGACAAAAAGCCACAGTTTCTGGAAAACAATCAAAGTGGAATTGCATGAGGGGAAAGTTTGAGCACATGCATGATGATGTAGAGTATAGGGAGCAGCACCTGGTTTAGGGCTTTTTCGCTGCTTGCCTTGCATTGACTCCCAAGCACATGAAAGGAGAGTCGCCTACACTTCAAAGAGAGCCTTAATCCAAGGATGTTACTCACTATACCTCTGTGCAGCGTTTATTTGAGAGGCCATAGATGGACTTATTTCTCACACAATCAAAAACATATTACTCAGAGCTTTGAACTTTTAAGGACTGCCACTGTCTGCAGCATTTGACCGGAACCCCCCCCCACCACACATACACACACACACACACAAAAGAACCTGTTTTTCTGCACATGGGGCCCAGGTGGGAAGAGAGAGGACAGGATGGCTGAGACTGGAGTGAGAATCTTTTGTCCCATATCTGACCTCACCCTCAGTAAAGGTGTGGCGTGCCCCTGCAGCGCTCAAGGGAAAGGTAAACTGAAGGGAATGCCTCTGTGGAGCCCAGGGAGAGACTCACAGCCTCTGACTCAGTGCTTTGGAACCCTTGTATCCTGTTTTAGTCAACACTGTGCATGCAACACCTTCTGCATTTCTTTTCATGTCGGCTCACTTCACACAGCAGATCTTTAGAGCTGTTTAAACCGTGCCCATAAAACCTTTGAGAATCTGTCACCATCAAAGTCCATAATCGATGATGTGCCTGCACTGATAGCAGTGTGATAGCATTACTCACACATTCTGTCTCCACCAAAAATAATCTCCACTCCACCGCACAGTATGTGCTGGTTTCTCTGAGGGAGCTTTGAGAACAAGCCTGTCTCTTTCCTCTTCATGCCTGACTGGCCCATGCTTCTGGACAGTCTGGCTCGCAGATAGCATCAGGCTGTCTGCGATTAGTGCTTATGAGGGCGCAGTTAAACTTGTAAAACCTCTGGACTCCTGGTTGGGTGCCTCTGTTGTACACAGTGCTCAAATAGCTGTCCTGAGTGTGGCACAATACTGATAGCATGTCTGCATTGTTACCATGCCTCTCAAATGAGAGTAAGCCAGAGAGCTTATTGTAGAGTCAGCCATAGATCCTGCCCCAGAAGTGGACTGTTAAGCCCGGCGGTATTGTTGCCAAGCAGTTTACCGGTGTTTAGGACAGATAATGGAGCTGCTCACTCTCCCATTACCCAGCAGTTTAGGAACAGGCCAGCTGATAAGAAATCATCTAGGCAAGTCTTTCTTCCCCTACCCCTCCTTCCCGGCCGCTGAATAATACCCTTATAATTGATGTACACAGTGCATGTTTGTGTATTTGCATTGTCTTCTTTAGCTATCACAGTATTAATGTCACTACAACAGATACCACACCGTATTATCGTTAAATTACTCACTTTAGAGGGGCATATAGTGCGTAACATCACAAGCTAGATAGCCATTGTTTCATTTTGAAGTACAGAAATGCTCACTTGGTCCTGATTTGCAGCTGCTGATTTTAATCTGATAAAAGTGATTCAGATGTGTTGTTGTTCTTGTTAGAGTGTCTGGTCTAAGCTGTGATTCGAGTTACACAACACAAGGCAACCCTTGCTGTTACAAACTCATCAGGACCTTTTTCTTGGAGCTTGTTGCAGCCCACCTGTGCACACCCTGCAGCCACATAAAAAAAAAATTGCTCTGTGGCAATACGGCAAATATTAATATATTTTGTATCAATGGTCCCAGTGTTCCACGTGCTTACATGGACGGGGCATTAGTGTACATGCGCAACCTCATGACCATAGGTGCAGCTTAGATGCAGAGTAGGCATGTCAGATATTCTCCTTGCTAGAGGGATTTTAAAGGCCAACTCTGGAATCACATCGTGCCCTCTGCAGTGCCACATTTCTCCACCACTGGATTTTGTTTATTTGTAATTGTTTTACTGGCCTCTTTTGAGTCTGAACTTTTAATTCACAAAAGAGATTCTGTGACAAATAAACAACAGTTAAAAGATATTTTTATGCATTTTCAGATTTTACAAGTAAACATAAAACCCTGACTGTTGTAAGTGTGTGTCATGTAAGTGGGCTTTATAGTTGTGATGTTTGATGTGGTTGTGTTTGATGATGTTTCGCCACAAGAAAGTCATCAGTTAGTAATGACTGTATGTTTATACCTATAAATAATATAGGCCTTGTAATAAAGTCAGATTGTTGAAAGGCCTCGAGGCACTAATACTGCAGGCAGTCTGCTGTTTATTTATTTATTAAGTGGGAATATTACCATCTCTCTGAACTGGCAGGGGTACCCTAAAGGTGGCCTTGCCCCGGCTTCAGCTGCACAGGAATAGGGGGCTTGTTTGAAAGTACATTTTGAGGATTTGAGGCCGTGAACCTCATTGGATCAGACAGCTCCCAGAGAATAGCCACACAGCAAAGCCTGTGTGTGCCCAAAACCAGAGGAAAGAGCTGATACTGCTGCGAGTGTGTGTTCTGACCTCATCCACCTCTGCCAGGCTGACCGCTGGGTATGACGTCTCTTCTGACACATCTGACCTGAGGGGAAGAGTCTGCATAGTCTCTGCCTCACTGGTGGTGGAACATGCCGCACCAGCCAAAAGCTGTGTTCTGCCAACAGGGCATGAAGTGGGCAACAGTACACTGCTCAAGGATATACAGATTGTTTAACAGCTCTTCAAAATGTTTTTCTTATTCATGTCAGCCAGCTTTTTGTGTTTGACCATGCTTCAGAGACAGAATCATCAGTCCTGGTCAAAATTTGCACAGCATTGTGTGTATTCATTTGTAGTTGAAATCTCCCTCAGGAATGTCAGTAAAACTGGGCCTTAAGTATAGAAATCTGTTCACAATCCCATTCCCTCTTTTCATGCCAGCTGCCAAACGTGCAGGCTACAATTATTCTTTCAATTCGACTTTTGTCAGCCACTGACAAAAGCCACTGAAACCACAATACAATAAGTAACAGGTCTGGATGCAAAAAAGTCAAACTTTGCTCCCGTTGTGGACCTTCAAAACCAGATATGTCAGTGGAGTTTAGTCTGCATGCAGTGCCACCACAGTGTGCATACAAACAGTGTGACAAGATGAGTGACAGGTGAGACGGAGTAATTCAGACAGTTTTAAATAAATGGCAGCCACCCTCGTAATCTCATAAAATCCAATCCTTTAGTCTCAAAAACCACTCGAAATGCGTGTAACCTTGCAAAAATTGCAAATGAGCGTGCCGAGCAGCCAAAACTGACAGTGATCTGGATTTATTCCCTGGTCTGCATTAGTGTCAGTTTAAGGTCACTAGTGTGAGCTGAGACACAACAATGGCTCAGTGAGTTGGCAGACAATAGCCCGGTTAAGAATTTGCCTTCTTTACTGCTCATTACGCCTCAAGTGCCTCCTTACAAACCTATAGAGCTCCTGCCGCTGGCGTCACGCAGTATCCCTGCAGACGTCGGTGGGTGGGGAGCAGCCCCGCTCTGACGCAGCTGTTCCACTTCCTGTGTCCACTCTTGCCAGGCTAGTGCAGCAGTCGAGCAGCTGAGGGTTTAGAAACTGGAGTTGGCTGTGTTACAGAGCCATGACACACTTTGAAGCACCATGGAGCAATAACTGCAAGTTATTAAAACAAAAACTACCAAGGCTGATGTAATCGTGAGATTTTGCATATTTAGTACACCAGTGCACAAAGTGTCCTGTGCATGTGGCTCAATCATTAGACTTCAGGACACATTGAAGCTCTTTTACAACTCTGCGAAATGATTTTGCAATGTCAACTGTAGCAAGACAGATCTCAGAAGTTATACACTCATACAGCAGCCAAGCTTTGTGTTTCTTTGGTTATTTACAGAGGCCTGTGTGCAGTCCCTCTATTTTTAAAGCTGCCACACCATATTTAATCATTTATACTTCAGAGGGTAGCTGGTGATACTGCTTCCTGTGGAGGAAGCGGAAGGGAGTGGGTGGGGGGATTAGAGAAATGCACAGTCTCGTCTGCTCTCTGTTCTCTGCACTGTAGCTGTCCATGTTTCATCTCTCTTCCGTTTCAGCCTGTCCTCCTCCATAAAATCCTTCACCAAAGCACAAAGCTAACACTGACCTCACCACGTGCCAAGGATCATTTTTGCCAGTCGCATAAAGTACGGAAAACCATTTATTGTGCATTGTGGTCATTACAGCCAACGAGCATGAGCTCCAGCCTGTTTCTGTTGAATTGCAGTTGCTTACACAGATGTGAGGAAATTATGTCATTTATTGTTTGGCGGCCTTTGCCTGTGGTAGCTTGAAAACAGTGTTCTGGTTGCATTAGAACTTGCTCAACTCTTTTTCTAGGAAACCATCTCTCCCATGTTGCAAACAGAAAAGGAACATGATGCCACGGGCTGTCGCTCTCTCCAAGCTGCAAATCATGTTTACTTTTGAGCTGTAATTTGCTTGTGCCAGTGTGTGAAACAAGAAACCCGCCTGCTTCTCTTTAGAGCAGCAAAGGCGGTGAATTAATAACCCAGCAAGAGCAAACCCTTGTATCCTGCAAGTGTGAATTGTGAAATAGGAGTCTGTTATGTCTTGAGACACCACTTTTACGTATGTTAAATCTATTCCAGATTTAATCAACCGTTGCTTTTGGGAAATTGCGCAGCTGGAACACTAGTACAATGACTTCTTATGAACTTCACTTGCCAGTGGCTGAGTGTCCATTACTTACTGCCATATTTTATAAACCTACTCTTGCAGCAGTAAGCACTATGTTTATAAGACAGAATGCTGATTTCATCAATTTAGTAATTATTTATGGTTTCATTAACACAGGACCTGAAATGCTAATTTGGCTTTGATTGATTTAGTTAGTTATTACTTGAATATTTCCATGCATTATTATTTTTGTTTCTGTTTTTCTGATTTTACGTCCTCTCCTTTTCATATCCTAATGTAAAACCCTTTGAATTGCACTGTGCACTGTGTACGAAAGCAGCTACATAATTAAGCTTACTTGATTGCTTTCTTATAATAGCACGTTAAAGTCCGTCATACTACAAGCAAAAATACAATCAAATCTGTTTTATGCATGTTATAAACTTGTTGAATTTCTGTAAATGCAATAAGATACTGGGCTATACTTTGAGCAATGGCATGACCTCATTATTACTTCTTACCCATAGAAACATCCTGTTGCCAGGAAACGCTTGAATAGATTTATGGCACTATAGCATTGTTGGGCTCAAGGAGTATTTCCTGTGTATATTTCACAAAAAAAAAAAAAAACATCCCTAACCCTAACCCTGTGAATATGAATGTATGTATGTGTTTGTTCTGACGCAGGTTTGAGCACAGCTGTTTGAGGACTGCAATGTCATCGAAAATGCAGAGTTCCAGTAGCATAGCTCATGCCAGGCGGACAGTGCAGCAGCTGAGGATAGAGGCCAGCATAGAGAGAATAAAGGTACAGTCTATATATTTTTATTCATAGTCACACACATCGAATAGCCTAATTCTGCTGTTTATGTGTCGGTGTAAATACATGCATGCCCTGACTTCGTTTGCAGGTGTCCAAGGCTTCGTCGGACCTCATGCACTACTGCGGAGAACATGCCAAGAACGACCCGCTACTCATGGGCGTCCCCGCCTCAGAGAACCCTTTCAAGGACAAGAAGCCTTGCACTATATTGTAGTGGTACACCTGAACTCTTGCTGCTTTTTATTTTGATTCTTATTTAGGGAAAAAGCTGATAGTTTTACTGTTCACAACTTGCCTTAAGGCCAATTCCCCCTTTACCTGTCCTCGTTTTGTTGTGTTTTCACAACTGTTGCAGTTTGATAAGGAATGTATGCTACTCTGCCTTTTGTTCAGATTCCAGGTACACCAAAGAGCGCCAAGAGACAACGTGTAGAAATCAGCAGCTCTAGCCTAAAAACGACTTTGGTTCAAA
>OMLB01001948.1:0-10361 GCA_900302555.1 Myripristis jacobus
AGAAAAGACAAGAGGAAGAGAGAGAAGTGCATGGGGAAAAGTAGAGGGGAGGCAGGTGAAGAGAAGGTCATATTAGAAGAGGAGCAGCAAGACAGGAGAGGAGAATGAATGGTTTGACAGCAGTTACAAAGGAAAGCAAAAGAGGGGAGAGCAGAAGAAAGAGAAGAGGGAGGTTACAAGGATGGAAATAACAGGATTAAGAGCAAGAGATGTTCAGAAAGTATAGACAGAACCAAAGAAACAACAGTCAAAAAGAGTTCACAATCATGGTGATATTACATAAAAACATGTCTGAGAAGTAAAAAAATAAGATGGGTGCATAAAAAGATGGCAATATAAAAACACTGAAGTCATTCCTGATCATCTATTTTAAGTAACTCCTGCCACTTACTTAAGGTACTTAATGCTTGTAAAAAGCAGTCAAGTTTTTAGCCGCCAAAGATAGCGTGGGTTTAACTTCTTTCAGGAACTGCCACAAACAAAACTATTTTAAAAACTGATGAAAGAATGTAAACAGATAGGAGTCACCAATCTGAGGCTGGCCTGACTGCCATGGAGGACAGCAGGAGCTCCTATGGCCTGCTGCCATGTCAAGTCATGTGATTTGGATGCTGCAGGATGGACACAGGGCCAGCCACGCTCTCTTCTTTGGCAGAGGCTTGGCTACATCAGACACTTAAGTCTCATACAAAAGTGCTTTCAAAAACGTAATAATGACCTTCACTACATGTGGATGATAAGCCTCTTTTTTCTCCTCTCATTATCTTAGCAGTGACTGTGAGTCCTATTTTACAGACATTTTTTATTCAGCATATTTCATTTTGTTGGGGAAGCAGGTAGCGTTAAAAAAAACAACAACCAAAAAAACACTATATACTCAAAATTACTGTTACATTATTTTTTGGCAGACATTGCCCAATATCATCTATTCAGACATGTTTGGATCAAATTCAAAACAAAGGACAAAACTGAAAAAAATGAGAACAGGCTTCCCTTGAATACACTCTCCCTTACCAATTTAAATTTCAAAGTCAGAATTATTTTTTGCAAGGTCGGACATGAAATAAATAAAAATAAAAATAAAAATAAAATGTCTGATGAACTGTCCCATCCATGACTTGTGCTTTTTTTGGACAACAGGGTTATTTTAGGTTTGTGTTTTCAACTACAGTGGAAATTCAGCTTTAGAGAAGAGAGCAAATTCCATTCCCCATGTGCAACCACTTTATGGTTTTCTACTGTTCCCTCTACCACCCAAATCATGGCAAAGGACTATTTCATGTTATTCTGGCATGCAATGAAAGGCAAATAGTGACCTGTTTCGAGGTACCCAATGTAGTATTTTTGACCACTAGTCACAGTGCACACCAGTAAAACCAGATTACTTTACATAACATTTTCTTACAGTACACCATGAGTATGGGGCAATGTACTACTCGCGGCAATAATGCAACTTTCCAAATTTTCCAAAATAAGCGTTTGCAAATGTCATTTGAGGTAGGGAAAGCACCTCATGGACACAGTGTGTTTTGGTGAGAAATTTTCAATGCAAATAATACAAGATGTGTTTACAAGGAAAACTACATTGGGTGCCTTTAAGACCTCATGTGCACAGTGACAAGCAGCATCCTTGTGGATGCACAACACCGCACACATGAGGGCGTCTCCTAAGCTTACTGAGATGCAGAGGAAGGCTCTGGTAGAGGGGGTTAGGGAGAGGCACAAAGGAGACTGATGACAACTTTCTTTCATACAAGGAAGCTGTAGCTTAAACACAGCTTGTTTGGCCTGCTGTTTCAATAACTTTCCACTTTTTTAAACAATGCCAGAGAACGTAAAATCTTATTCTATCTTAAAAGTCTTATTCTATTTATTGCTTTCCCAAAGTGCATCTCACTGGCTGAAAAGGTTTACTGAATGAATATGGAGAACAACACTTCTCTAGCAACACCACTTAACTTTGATTCCAACTTTTTTTTTTTTTTTAAATCAAATCTAACAAAGTCCAGGTTTTAATCTAAAGGTTTTGGACATGTTAGGTTATCTAACACTAAGGAACATTAAGGAGTGATAAAGTATTAACTGCTGCCTCTTGATGTTTTTGTTACATCATCATCATCAGGTGCAACTGTGAGCTTGACTCGTCTTGCGCGTCACTGACTCATCAGTGGCCCAGTAGCCGTAGTGCTCTGTACCCTAACTAGTCTCTAAATTCCAATTCACTAGCAACTGCTTCACTACCTCCTGAACTAGAGTGTGGTTTGAGACACACCCAGTGTCTTTTTACACTTAACAAATGTGCTGATGACCTACAAGTTAAACCTGACCTCAAATCACATTTTAATTTTAGTCCAGTAAGACTCTGCAGTCGATTAAAATCACTCTGGCCACTTAGCTGCTTGTGAAAGAAGTGCGTGACAATTCAATTTTGCCTCACAAACTTTTATAGTTTCTGAGACAGATTTTTATAAAGCTAAATATAAAATCTGGTTTTAAATTACATTTCATTTTACAACTAAAACTGGTGGAAAGGTCATTGGCTTGCCTTTCAACTTTATAAGGTTGTGACTGACAAGGTCTTAGCATAACTACAGAGACCATTAGTTACTTGCTGAAAGATTAATTTTGGGTCATTAGGATGGTAAATCTCAGTTATGTAGTTATGTTATGTGTTTTTTCCTTAACAGATGTCTTAAGATTGTTTTCTGAGCCATTTGACTAGGGGTGAATGAGCCCAGAATGTGTGGCAAAACTCACTTCACACCATCTTTACTCATGGTAAATGTGTGTACAAATTAATATCATGAGGGATGGAAAAAATGAGCAAAAACTAAGAAAAAAATGCACATGAATTGTCATATATTTTCCTTTACGTATTCCAACCCTATCAGCATAGCCCAATAAAAAGCGTCTAGCCAACTAAAATATACAAAAAGAATTTTAACCACAAAGATGGCAACTACTACTGAATTAGGAGTCATTGTTTTGGCAAATGAAGCCAAAGTGTTGTAAGTTCAGCACTAATGCACAGTGAAGGGAAACTGCTGACCAAAAGGAAGCTGTTAGCATCATGCACTGAGCAAAGATTGTGGCACAACTGACTATATGACTAGGGGGGTGATGATGTCTCAAAAAAGACTGGCTGGGGGCTGTGAACGAGCTGCTGAGGCCTGATGAGACACTGATCACAGGATTAAGATACTCAAAAGATCAAATAATGCAAAATAATGAATTTCTACCCCCAGATCCAATTTGACTGTCAACTCATGGTGTCAAAACTGCACTGATAAAGAACACTACGATCTATATTTTACTGAGTGTGATTTGTGACCTTGATTTGATAGTAGCTTTCTTCCATCACTTCACATTGTTCATTCATGTTTTGTCTTTCCTTCACAACTGCACCCTATCTGCCAATTACCTTACATCCTTTCAGCTTTTCTTTATTTATCCTTCATAGCATACGTTTTTTTCTCAATTCCCACTGTCATTTATTTCTCTATGTTTTAGGCATTTAGCCAAACATGCTGATCCGAAGCAGTGGCCATCAGTGGACCCCGCTGTTTAAGACCCAGTAAAAACTTCCTTCAATGTCTGTTGTTTGCTTTATTTTCCCTCCCTCCCTCTCATCCTCATCCCATCCTTCTTTACATTATTTGTCTTCCAAATCCCTTCATCAATTCATTACCCTGCTGGAGCCTCCGGAGCTCCCTCCCAGCCGGAGGTTGTTGTAGGCCAGATGGCTGTAAGGGTTGTAGCCCACAAACCCTGGGGTGGAAGGCATTTGCTGATGGAAGACAAATGAGACAAAACACGAATGAGAAATGGCTCACAAACAAGAGGAGGAAGAGGGATAAACATAAGTGGGAAAAAAAGAAAGAAACAAAAAAAACAAACAAACATGAAAATAGTACTTTTTTTGCTTGTTTGTAATGGTTTCCACACATAAAGTCATCATGCAAGGCCAAAAAAAGGCAATAAGCTGGCTGGCATTCAGGACAAGTGCACAACATGTGAATATAGCATGTAGAACAAAAACAGGCAAAAAAAACTCTGATGATTGCCTATGAAACGGAATTTCCATTTAACAATCATGTGACACACACAAATTATCACGTCAGATTTATAGTGTTGTGCCCTGCTACTGAATGTAAGCCTGATGAACCCAAAAGCATTAAAAACAAGCATGTTTTCTCAACTGTCCTTCTTCTACACCTCCTCACATTGTACATGGCAAGCTTTGAAATCAACTGAAGGCTTTGAACACTTCCTAAATTTGGCATTCCAAGAAACTTGTCTCTCAGCATCAATAATACTTTCTACAGGCATGAGGCAAACTGTCCCTGTTCATCAAAGGCCTCTAACGATAATTTTAAAGAAGTGGCGATATGGCAGTAAAACGGGAGAGTACACAGAAGTGAGAGGGATGACGGAGGGCTGAACAAGATCTGTAGAGTGGCATCAGTGTGTTTAGAGGAGAGAAGAAGAATGAAAGCAATACAAAATGCAGAGAAACAAGAGGGGAGAAAGTGAAAAAGAGACAGGAAGAAACCAACGGAGCTAACACGGCCCTCCAGCCACTGAGCAGTACATGATAAAACAGAAACTTTGAAAAAGCAGTGGAGTGTACTTACTGTAGTGGGGGCAGGGGGAGGGGGAGGGGCATAAGATGGCCGTTCTGTGCAAGAACAAACAAACAAACAAACATCCTAAATTGTCAGTTGAATTTTAAAATCATCCCACAGTGTCCACTTCCCATTGCAAGTTCCGTTGATCACAACAGTAAAAAAAAAACAGCAGGTTCTCACTTTCTGGTTGAAACATCACAACCAGGGCAAGACCTACAGAGTCCCACCTCACAGGTTTTATCCACCAGGCTCTGAAACTAACCAGCAACTGTGACTTGCACATGAAACACTTTCCGGGAAAATATTTTTTTGCCCAACACCAAAGTGAAGGTTACACCCAAACTGTGCTGATAACATTCTGACATTTTGTGGCTACCAAAGAATTTGTTTGTGACTAAGATGCACGATATTGGAAATTTTTTTTGGTGATGGCGATGCGTGCACACATTTTTTTCCACCTAAGTGCAGAGATCACCAAGTGTCCACTGTAGTGAAGTCAACATGTTATTTTTACCCACTCATATCGCGATGGCCCACTGACAGATGCAGACACAAATACAATGGTTTTTAAAATATACACATTGACTGGGTAAATCAATAAACTACTTCAACTTAACATGGCTGACACGGCATATTTGGTTTTCTTTCAAAAAAAAACTAAGATTCATCATACTTGGAAGGCATGGAAGATACTCTCATTGAGACAATCCTGACATCAAAAAAAATCTGACATATTTCACATCTTTTTCATTTCGAATCGATGCAGATATTTCATTTGAAAGCCTTGTGTCCCTATTTGTGACTTTTCCAGGACATTAAGATGGCACCATTTAATCCCAGTTTCAAATACAAAATACCACCCACATATGATAAAACTTCCTTGTAAAACTGTTTTGTTTTGTTTTTTTTAAATCTCATCACGTTTTTCTTCAACATGAGGTATCTTTCTTTTTAACCCTCACGGTGTGTCGCCACAGCATCTTGGACAGCTGATGAGCTTTCACAGTTGTGGCTATGATTTTCACAGAAACCTACAAGCTAAAATTAGCTTTAAGCTCAGTACCACTGTCACAGTTTGAACTGGTGATGAAAGCAGAGCACAGACAATCAGAGAGCAGCATCACCAATGTGAGGATTTATGGAGTTGAGAGCTCATATTCTGTGATTGCTAAACTGCATTAATTCACATAAAAATGTAGGGGATTTCTACACAACAAAGTGCCTTGTAAATTAGTTCCAACATCAAAGACACAGAAACAGAAGGAAGTCACCCTTCTTATCTCATTCTCAAATGTATGTGTTAATGTGAAACTCAGAAACAAACAAAGTTCATGACCTGAAATTACCACTGTGGCAACA
This sequence comes from Myripristis jacobus, assembly GCA_900302555.1. NCBI lineage: Eukaryota > Metazoa > Chordata > Actinopteri > Holocentriformes > Holocentridae > Myripristis > Myripristis jacobus. Next base: position 5,988 of record OMLB01001948.1, read on the forward strand.
GGCAGCTTCTCATTCACAGTGAGGGATTATGTATACATACTGACTTGTAAGTAGCAGGAGTGGGGAAAAAGGGACACATAAGCAGATTTTTTCAAAATATATTTAATCATGCACAGGCATGTGACACCGCCACGATTTAAATTATGAAGATGGAATATAAAAAAATGACCACAAAGTCTGCCTGCACTGGAACCCTTTAAGTTGAGTGAACTGTGAGAAATATTTCATATACAAATGTGGCCAAACTTCTTTCGGTTGGGCTGTAACAGTGCTATTACAACTACTGCCATGAATAACATTGACACACACACACATATATATATATATATATATTTATTTATTTTAAATCAATTTGGGTCAAAGGTCAATTCAACCATAGCAATTTAAATATTTAATACCTTAAAAATGTGTACAGGAAAACATCATGTTAATTTTATGTTTGCCCACTTGTCCCTGTTAAATCATTATTCATTATAGTCATTAAATATGAAGCCATATATCTATAAGTATAGAGAGACAGACAGCTAGCTAGGTGTGCCGCTTCCATTAGTGCTTTGTGAGATCACGTTAGCGGTTTACTTACTTGACATGGTGGAGGCTGGACTAGGGAGTGCAAACTATTTCCATAGTATTGACCTGGAAAAGAGGAAAGGGCATTAAAAATATTCCACAGAGTAGCACATTTAGCCGTTGCTGTGACTGATCACACTGAGAGCCCGGAACGGAGAAGAGACCGAGAGGAGGAAAACGAGCAGTGACTCAGGCAGCGGAGCATCACAATGAATGAGCAGCAAGCCGTTAGCAAGCTTGCTAACGCTAACAGCGCTGAGCTCAATCCGCTGTGCCGGCCCGGCCCACAGGCGAGGCCGCGGACGTTAGCCCGACTCGGACTCTGCACCTGCTGCTTCAATTTATCGATTTTAGAGTAAATTTTCTCAAAAAGAACAGCTAACGCAAGGAACACTGTCAGGCAAGCGGGGCCTTCGAGCTATACAGCGTTTGCCCGTTGTTTGAAGTCAAGCTAGCTGTATGAAGCTAACCTTACCTAACATAAGCTAACTACCAAATTAGCTAGCAGAGCTAAGGCTAAAGCAAGTAAAGTTTGAACCACCTTTACATCAAAGTTGCGCTGCTGTCAGTCTATTGAAATGGTTTAGTAAGCGTCCCAACAAGTTACTCCAATTCTGATTCAAAAAATTAAATAATAATAACATTATATCTGTACTCACTCGACCCTCCTTTGTTCCCTCGACACCGACGCGCTTGTTTGCACTTTGCGCACAGTACTTCCGGGTTGCCAAGTCCGTTCTATGTTATCCTCCTATGTGGTCGCACTTGTGTAACAGGCTTATTTATTTATTTACCAAAGATGACACTACTGAGGTGACAGAGCAAATTTCCAAACGCATCTACCTAAAAACTCTCCATTTAAATATTGGCCCAAAAAACCAACCCCAACGTATCACGTTAATTCACAGTAACATACAGCACTTTTCAACACAACCTGGCAACAATGTTCAAGACGCTCTATTGTATGTTATTAAAACATAACAACACAGACAACATATGTAGTAAAACATACATAATATGGCTGCACGATATGGATGAAATTTTATATCATTTATGCCAAATATCTCGATAATTATGCAATATACGATATGACTATAGGTTCACATTTATTTAAAATTTGAAGTGTAGCAACAGTGAAAATTCAACATTCTTCCAAAAAGAGCATAATAATACCGAATGTACATCGAGAATACAGTTACTTCACAAGGTATTCTATTGATCAAAACAGTCCTATCACTGTTTAAGCAATCCCTAACCCTAAATTTGATACTGCCCGTCTATGTTGAGATATTAATGTGGCATATGTGCATATCAAGACAATATGATAAGGATATATTGTTCAGCCCTAATACATAATACAAATAGTTACAATCATATAACACAATTACACCAAACCATGAAATACATCATTAACATTCCACCTAGCAATGAGTAATAAACAGAGTAAAAAGAGTAAAAATTTACTTTCACTGCTGTACATTATTACAGTGGTGAAAGTAAGTTGGTTTTGATAATTAGTTAGCAATTACTGTTCAGCACCTCAGAGTTTCTCAATCCATACACTGGATTGATTTTTTCAGCTTCCAGCTAAATTGTGGGATATACTTTGTACACAGTGACCAATCGCAGCTGCTCATCAAGGCCGAACTGAGTATATCCTCACTATCGTGTGGTGAGGCAGTCGAGTTTTCAGGGCCAAATCATTTTCTGCTTCTGATGGTTTATCCTCATAGGAGAAAGTTAAAAAAGATGTCTGTCAGTGAGTGATGAAGTGAGCTAAGTGTCCCAAAAATACATGCAGAATTTATCTGTTTTCACTTTTGTTATTTCAGGGCAATTTATACTATCTGATCACCTCAGGACACATTAAGTGGCAGGTCTGAATGTACAGAAATAAAATTGTACTGACAGAGCTGTGGTCAGAATTGCTACCTGGGAGTGGTAACTCTCAGATGGTGATAACTAGAGTGATATACAGATGTTTGAAGGCTAAGTGTGACTTGTCAGCGACTTGATGTAATGAGCTCTCATCTTCTGAGTTTTTCAGAAATCAAAATGACACCAGAGAAGTGGAACTGTTGTCTCAGATTATCTGTAAGCAGAAATAAAACTCATGCGATGGCTTGTTGTGCAGGTAAGGCTGCATTCACACAGGATCAGGTGAGTGAGCTCCACAGCACCATCTTCTCCTGTAAATCTGCACCATTTTATCCAGTGTCCTCTCGATCAACTGTCTCCTGGTGGACAGGCTAAGGTCCATCTCTCCCATACTTGACTAAGAACCACTGAAATTTTCCTAGCTGCCCGACATCCAACTCCTCTAGTTGATTTTACAGCATTTCTGGCATCCACACATGTGCTCATTCTTCATTTTTAGACAGTGTACATGCTTTTCAGTTTTCCCTCTCTTTTGCAGTGTTATAAAGGGTTCACACAGAGGATAAATGCTCTTTTTAGCTTTAGCTGTGCGACTTCAGTCATCACCAGAATGCGAGGCGATTCAGGTCCTTGTAACTTGTGCTGGAAACATCAAAGAGAGGCAGAAGCTCCTCTACTGACAAGGTAAGCCTCTTTACAATAATCTCTACTTTCCCCAGTGTGAAGAATGCACAAGTTCAGTGCAGTTTGCAGCTAATAGCACAGCTTTAGAGGCTTGGTACACCTCTGAAAATCAACAAAGTGACAGATTTTTTTTTTACCTAACGTGGTGCTGCTTGCTTCTCTTGCTGATGCTTGCTGAAACTACTGACCACTATTTTGTTTTTGTGCCACCCCTCCATTCACTCACTCACATCGCCTTCAATTAGGAGTATGTGTTACATCCATAATATTATATCCGAGTATTGTATTAAAAATGTGTCCAGCATCTTTGCATTCTAAATGTTTCTGAAAGTATATTATGCTTTGCAATAACTGTATTACAGTCCATTCAAGTTTTGTTGTTCTCTCCTTGCAGAGAAGAGATTCTCAGATAATGGAAGGTATTTTGCATGGGACAGGGTTGTTAAACAGGGTTTGTCATGGCTAAAGTAGTCAATGTTTGCAGGAACATTAGTAGTAAAATGGATAAAAAATAGCAAAAGTCAAAATGTTTATAAGAATAATGCTAAAATATAGTCAATATATTATGTGAAATGATATGACAGACAAGTTATTAACCCCTTACCATTTAGTATTTGGTTTGCAAATACCACATTAAGACACCAAAACTTTGAGTAACACCGCAGAAAAAAATCATGCTTTGATTTGGTATCAAAAACTTTTGAAATGTGGAGATTTCTGTAAGGATTGTATACTTTGGTGACTGGATGCTGAGAACTTCTGTTCTGGAAATTTCTCAGAAACTCTCCTTTATTGTCAATCTACCTAGAAAACCAGACATCCTCTGAATGGCCTCACTCTCTAGTTTGTGGCTGTCAAGTTTCATGAGGCTATGATTATCCTAGAGGACACAATAGGTTATTTTATACAGTGATGTCAAGTTTCAAAAATGCTCTCACTACAATGAAATGGCTCCTAAGGGGCTCCTTGTTATATCAGGTTTACCTTAAAATGGATGCTCTGTCAAAACCATTTCCAGTGTATTTTTAAGTCTAATCATACTGGTATGTTCCATAAGCTAGAGTCCAGTTTATTAATCAGTTTCCAGAGCATTTCTGAAAAGGACAATTGATGAGTAACAGCTCATTAAGCTTCTTGAAATCCTTGGAAAATTGTAGCTCTGTACTTGTGACCAGCAGTCATGCTCTCCCAGACTGTGTAAAATGGATGAGACGTGACCTGAACAGTCTGACTCCACATCAG
>OMLB01001949.1:0-10911 GCA_900302555.1 Myripristis jacobus
GGGGGGGACTTCCTCTGGTACAGGTCGATATTTGTATATGTAAGAGTGAGCCTTAGTGTGGCCCTGTAGGAGTAAGCATTTCAGTGTTTGGAAATGCAAGGTGGCTGTGAGGTTGGATTAGATTACTGTAAGCTATGACAGCTCAGACTAACAAGATGGACTGCTGGAAAAGGGCAGGATCTGACCCTGGATTAGCACTCCAGGCCAGTGGGCCAAGTTCACTAACCATTATGGCTGACTGTAGTCAGTGCCTGTTTAGGTGAGCCTCGTATGCATAGGTTTTTTGCTGAAGCGCAACTGCATTTTAAAAGTGTTTGTGTTGTGCAGTGTTAAAGACTGGTAAATCCCTGCAATGTATAGTTACCCAGTTGGAAAATATGGAAGGCTGAGATAATACACAACACCTCAGCTCTGGTTGCTCCACTTATCAATACTGATCGATACTGATCAATAATTAAGAGTAAAATCTTAGTTATGCATTTGCTTTGCTTCATATTATGATTTAAAACATTCCTCTCATTCATTTTAGCGCAGTAACTGGCTGCATGCCAAATATGTAACGTGTGACTGATGTTTTCATTAAAGTGCATGAATACTTTTCTTCCTGCTTTCATGTATATTAAGAGAGCTCCTCCTTCAACCTTGAATAGCTGTTGATTTAAATCACTTTAGATAATCGCACATCATAACAACTTAATCTTGTGTGTTTCAGATGTGCCTCATTACAATCACACTACACAATTAAGACTTGCGCTTTGTGGTTAGAACAACGTATTAAGGATACAGCATGAGGAATACTGGACATCTGTCACTGCCCTAGTTGAACGTCTGATCATTTTGGTTGAATTGATTGTATCCCAGTCTGATCAGCTCTGCTGTGGTCCATTCAATGTTCTGCTGCTAATTTTAGTCACTTGTCAATAGCTTGTCTTTGGTTTGCTATTAGCCTAACCTAACTGGTCATTCATGGTCAGAAAAAACAATTTCCACTTTCTCCACAGATTGTAGCTGCTTGTTACACTGGGCTGAAGAGTATGATGGGGAAAAAATTTGCATATTGCTGAGCTTATGGTCTCCATGACCTTCATCAGAGCATACACTAATTGTTCCTATCAAAGGACAGGTATATTAACAATCTTATATTTCTGGTATAACATATATTTATTTGTTCCCAACCACTCATCTATATACCTTATGAATGGCTGGATTATCATGTCCAATCCTGGCTATAATCTAATAAGGGGTCTCCACTGCCCTCAACAGTGGCTACAGAGTGAGCTCCACTGCTAATATAGCCCATGTTAGACGCCCTTGTCTTTTAGGAAACACAGCAAAGTGTTTATAGCAAGTAAATTCTTAAACTAACATTTATCTATAAATATAAATACTGACGAATCTGAGAGGGCCTGAACCTCTTAATAGGAGGACACATTAAATCACCAAATCTTTGAGGTAGTATCATGGCATATTGCTAATCCTGTGAGTAGGGCTGAGCTGATCAGAGCTGGGCCAGTCTGGGAGGACTGGGTTGAACCAGTCTGGTTTCTGCCGCCCGAGTTGTGCTGTCTGTGCAGGGTTTTTGTTCCAGCCTGACAGGCACCCACTGTAATTAACTCCCTGGATCACTCTGTATACTCACTCGCACAGACAAAGAGCCATGGGTGGAGAGTGGGAGAAAGGGAGGGTGAGGTTGGGAGAGAGAGAGAGGGAGGGAGAGAGACAGACACATACAGTAGCAGAGATGAACAGAGAGCAACAGCACACACACACAAACACACACACACTCACACAGAAATTTAATACTCACATAGATGCACATGAGACATACAAACACACATAGGCAGGTGATAGATGGCAAAAGTTAAGTCTCAAGTGATGGCAAGGGGGATATATAGCCTTGCCCTTTTAGGCATGGAATTCCCAGGGAAGGGAGAGGAAAGAGGAGAGAGGGTGTCCACATTGTGAACTTTTATTGCCCACTTTTTCAAGCTGCATTTGGACAGCTAATCCCCTATGCCACAGTGGCTTCCCCCTCTTTGTAGGCACAGGAGGAGAAAAACTAGGTACTCTCAGGCAGCAGTCTCCCAGGATAGTGGGGAAAGCAAGTGCATCATGGCATCCAAGGTTGTATAACAATATATCCTAATCAATGCTTGTGAACTGAAAGCGTGTTTGCACTTCCACATAGTCTGTTTATGGCCATCCCATGATGTTGCCATCACTTTATACCAATGTGACACAATTATACAAACACTAATTATTATCTGTGGCTGTTGTTTGATTACTGGTACCTGTAGTTTAATTAGAGATGGCTGTTGTTTACACACTAAGATCACCAGGTGGTGATGTAATGCAATACTATCAGCTTGAAATGATGACATTTTAATGCAGTGGGCATACATCCAAACCATGTAGTTGGGCTGGGTCAATGAGCTATGAGACAAAAACACTAGTGCGAAAACAGTGTTCACACTAGACACAGACAGCCTGCTCCGTAAATTTCTTCTCTCACATTTGCCTCTTGTGTCAGTTCACAAATTCAGTGTAAAAAATATTATTGTGTTTATCCTGAATGATGATATACTCACATTGCACTGGATTACTGAAGATTGTCAATCAGTGTTTCTAGCCACAGGAGGACAAATTAATGGCAAGTCTATCATCACTACGACAAGCCAATCACATCTCATCATCATCATTCCAATCACCATTGTCCGTCCTAATACCACTTTGCCTGGACATTGAGAATAGACATTTGTAAGCTGGAGGAAATAGGACAGATCACCAGACCTGAGTGACTAGACTGTATTACAACATCGCTGTGCTACTGGTTCCATCTATAGACATGTGACCAGACATGTGTGTGTGTGTGCACACGCGCGTGTGTGCGTGCGTCCGTGTGTGTGCCTGTGTGTATGAATTTGTGTGCATGTGTCTATCTATGTGGGTGTGTGTCTGTGTCTCCCTGCATGTGGTAACTTAGCATTAGCCACACGGCTGCTCTCTGGGAGGGATGCCATGGTAATCCTCTGTTTGGCTCATCATTCTCTCACTCTGTCTCTCTCTCCCTCTCATCATCAACTCTTCTGTGTCTCTCCTCTCTTTCTCACACACTCTGTTTCTCTCCCCACTCTTTCTTTCACTGTTGCTCTTTTTTGTCCGGCCCCTGGTTTCTTTCTTTGTGTATCTCTCAGTCTCTCTGTCTGTTTTGGTCTCAGAAACAGCACTCCTGTTTACACAGTGAAATCTACTTACAGGGTAGAATATGCACATATTGTTTCTAAATCCTAAAATCCACCTTCCTCCATGAGATTTAATTTGTCCAGTTGCATTTGTGGAGACCAAATTAAAGATCACAGATTCACAATAGGAAAGCCAAGCTAATGATGTTAAGCCTAGTAGATTTTCAATTTCAAGAAAGGTTTTATCAGTTCAGCTATGTTCACTCTCCTATACCATGACATAAGTATAATGTGGTGCCTCAAGTGGTGCTGTGAAAAATCTGTTGGCAAAGCATTTGTATGATACCATGGCTATCAAAATTGAGACAGGCTACTTTTACAAGCTCAGTAGAGCACTTAGAAAAGCCCAGTGAGACAGAGTGAGCATTTAGCTGGGATTGTTGCCTTTAATGAAGGTATGAGCAGAAGGTATGGCTGGTTTAGTTAGTGATATTTGGCAGAGCCAAGCTGCTGATGTGAGGCTGATTTACTAGCTGCTGGAGTAAAACCAGGGAAAGTGACAGGGGTATGGTCACTGCTTGTTAGTCCAATAGGCCGAGCCTGATCACAAGGATTAGTCAAGGCTCTTGTTTTGGAATTAGGTCCAAACCAAACACATGACTGACTTTTCTCACACAAAGCTAGCAGTCAAATCAGCTGGCTAACCACAACACTGCTCTCTATTGTGGGGCCATGAGTCAGGGAGATGCATTTCTTCTCTCCTCCACAAGTGTGTCTCCCACCACATGTTCAATTCACATCATCTGACAATGTCCCCCATTGCTTCTCAACACAATAAATTAAGTTGGCTATATAAAGACTTGGACATTACTCTCAAAGCAAGCCTTCATTAAACTTTCCTCTCACTACAGTGTCAAAGTATAATGTTTGCTGTCATTACATCTACTGTGGCTACAGTGTGACTTAGTGTTCTGTGTTCATAAAATGTATGCTTTTCAGAACCTCCAGCTATTTCATACCTCAGCTCTGCAAGACTACATTACACAGTAGACAAGAGTAGGCCTATGTGTTTGCTATGACATGTAGCCTAGCCTACAACCACAGTGCATGTTTAGACAAGCCTAATAACCTCACATTAACTTCTCATTTAAAAGTCTTGTGATTACGTGCGACTACTTGATAGGTAGCTTGTTTAATAAAGAAACTTAAGTGCAGCCATTGTGCAGCTCTGGAGTTGTCTGTAGGGTAATTTAACCATTATGGGAGAGAACATAATTTAAACTTGCCACTAAGCAGACGACACCTAAACTTAACAGACCCTTAAAGATGATACTTGTCAACAACTGTTAAGAGCCCCAGCATCATTTACTACACCACAACACTGTAAATAATACTGTCCATATTTATTTCCAAAAGTGAACAGTCTTTAAGTGTCATATGGATTCATAATTCAGGCTTGGAATTCTAATAGGCTAGCCTATCACAACATTTTGCTCTGACAGCACATGATTCCGTTATTCATAACAATCCTAGAAAAAGCCTACTTTCTCACTGTATGCTGTCACTCAACAACAAGACATGGTCCTCCTTTTCAACCCAGTCTCTACTGAACCGCAGTCTCACAGTATGAATAGCAAGAACACAACGTGCTGAGATTTCCACAGAATGGAGAGAGCTCCTGGGACACATCTAATGTTCACTTCAGAAAAGCAGCACTGGGCTTACAGATTTCCCCAGCAGGTTGATTAGAAATAAAACTATTTATTGAAATGAAATATTTCTGATGATGCTTTATTCAGCTGTCAGAACTGTTACACATACTCTGTGATTGCAATTCATAAGACCATTTTAGATTTATTTAGTAGCTAATGCAACATAATGCAGCATTTAGAGATAAGTGTTTGACATTGTAGCAACGTGTCCAGGGTGCTTCCCTGCCTTTTGCCCAGTGCATGGTATGACAGGCTCCAAGCCCAAGGAATAAGCAGGTATCAAAATGCATGAATGAATGGATGGATGGATGCTTGACATTGTGGTGTGAACACAACTACAGAACAGTTAATCTCACCTGAAGTTCACACCAGGCTACCTCCACCCAGGTCTCTGTGTCCAGGCCTTTGTACACAGTCTTGAAGGCTCCTCTGCCCAATTCAATGTCAAATTTGAGGAACCTGCCTCCCGGAGACGTGGCCACAGCCTTCATCTCTGCCTCCTCCTCTTGCTCACGGTCCCTCTCCTTGCCCCTCTGGGTGGATGTGGAGGTAGGGGCATCCTTGCCCGGCTCCTGGCTGGTGCTAGGGCAGGATGGGTCGTGGCCCAGGGCAGCACAGGCTGAGGCAACACCCTGCTGAGGGACACTGCTGGTGAAGACTGAGTCTGAGGAACGCAACTCCAGGTGGGGGGCGCTGTGGGGAGCCTCTGGCGGCTCCTCCACCTCGTCCTCCTCCTCACAAATCTCCACACTCTTCCTGAAGAAGCGCTTCTCCCTCCTCAGCTTGCTGTGGCCGTGAGCAGCTGGTGAGGAGGGCGTGGAGAACGACATCAGCCTAATTGGGTTCTCCTCGCCCTCCTTAGCTGCCTCCTTGCCTCCTCCCCCTCCTCGGGGTCCTCCTTCCTCTCCTTCTGCCGCTCTCCTCGCCTGAGTCTGGGAGGAGGGGAAGTCGGAGGGGGTGCTGCGTGTCCTCTCCCTCTCTGGGCCGGCCCTGCCCTCCGTCTCCTCCTCCCTCTGTCCATCAGGTTTATCCGAGGAGTCCTCCGTGCCTGTGGGTTCTCCAGGGTCAGTTGCCATAGGGAATGGCCTTTCCCACTCCTCCTACCCCTCCTCCTCCTCCTCCTCCGAACCTCTGATTCTCCGTCAGTCCCCGTCTCTCTCTCTTTCTGTGGTCTCCCTCTCACCCCTTCTAGTCAGTCAGGATGTTCTTCCAGTGCTGCAGGTGACTTAGGGCCGATCTCAGTCAAGCTGAAGATCCCTCTGCCTCTCTTGTCCCTCTGTCTCTCCTTTCCTTTGATGTTTTACAGAACCACACAAGGGAGGGACCAGAGCTGTCTGAGACTAGTTTCTGTCCTCAGTTTCTTCTTCTCCATTTCCTACATAGTCCACTTAGGCTCAATACTAACTGAAGCAAACCACACTTCATCCAATTCTCACATACACACACTAAAATCAGGGTTTTTTCAACTGTTAGAATAGCTGCGGCCTCCTCTTGCAAAATGGTGTGTCAATATCTTCAAGTAAATCCTGCAAGAAAATAAAACAAGATAAAACAAGACATTATTAAGCAAGAAGTTGTCATGTTGTCAAATTCATCTCTTTTAAGAAGAACAGTAGAATGAGATTATTTGTATTTGGTGTGATGTGCTGCAATAGGAAAGTTAGTGTCCACTGAGCTTTTGAGGTACAAAATGGACTAACATCAAAGGAAAGTTTGTGATCCCTCATAGAACTTTTTTTTTAAGGCAACTTGTCTGAACAGCCTAGTCAATGTGTAAAATAACATTCACAGTGGACATTATTTATAATGGGAAAATGTTGAAATATTCCTCAGACAAGAAGTCTTATACTGATTGCCCTGAACATTTCTGTAAGGCCAGTCATTGCTGCTTTATGCTAATAGACATTTCCCTTGAGTCTATTTGATGTGAAATGTTGATTGTCTGCAAACGTAATAGCTTTGAAAATTGGATATCTTGCAATTAAGCACACCAAGCAGCAAAATGCTGTTAACATTGAATAATGTTCAGTGTACAGTAAATTTTATAACAAAGAGTCTGCTTTCAACAAATCCTGTTTAAAAACTCATACTTGCACATGAAAGTTCCCACAAACCAGATACAGGGTAAAACCTCAGAAAGTAGAAATGTTTTTTTCAGTGATGGTGGCCAAAGAAGACCTGTAGGGTGATTAATTGGACTGTGTTAATTCACACTGAGCAGTGAGCACTGGCAGTCCCACTGGTACCCATATGTGGCAAGAATTCTAAAACCCACTGAGGGGAGTAACCGTTATATCTGCTAATCAAAATCAAAAGAGCTTCAACTTTCTTGGGCTAAACCTTGTTGTTTAAACCAAAGAGCCCTGACAGAATACTCATTCAGCCCACTTGAGAGTGACATGATTTTATCAATCATCAAACACATGTTTATGAGAGTCTTGTAACTCAAGTTGTGTTCAATGGCTCCATTAGTCAATGGAAAGCTGCAGTTAGGAGTATGTGATCCTGACCATTAAATATGAATGATGCACTATGGGGCAGTTCAGTGTAAATAATTCATAAGCAAAGGGATTGTTGGATGCTACTAGAGTGAATGTCATAGATGTGCAACACAGGGCTCACAAATTAAAGTTGCAATGGTGTTTGTCCACACTGTTGCTCAGCACATTCAGTAATTCATTCCGCAAGTCTTTGATTGTAGGAACACTGGATTCTAAATGGCCCTCAGCATTTTCCTCTTGTAGCAAAAGGTGAAGAAGACCACAGCAGGTTTCCACTGTCACCCTGTGATGCTGTAACTTACCTGTGTGTGTGTGTGTGCGTGCGTGTGTATGTGTGTCTGAACTGGTGAACTGGTGGGAGTCTGTCGGGTGACATCTTTATCTTCCGTTCTCCTCTATCACTCTCCATCTGTCCCTGGGTCTTATATCTCCTCTCTCTCATTATGACAACCGATAATCTCTGAGTGACTGCATCAGTGCCTGCCGCTGAAATTACTCAGGAGTTAACAATTATGGATGCAATAAAGTTCAGTGTCACCATTTATAATGAAGCAATTTACCTTACTGGAAGAGAGCGTGTTAAAACATGCTAACACTGCATGCTGCACTGGGGGAATGTGGCTATCCTTGTGAGTACAATGGTGCGGTAAATGAAGAGCAATACATTAAGTGGAGTCCAGGTTAGGATATTAACTTGCTTTACATACTACTTTACAACTGAATGCACAGTAATGTTAATGGTATGTGTTGAGAAAAGTCGCTGCTTCTTGGTCTCTCTGGAAGCAGCCATAACGCCATTAATAGATTCAAAGATTTGACAGATTCAAAAATATCAGTTAAACATAATCACTAACTAAAAGATAAACTGCTGATTTGATTTGATGGCTTAATTTAACTGAACAAATTAATCATCTTAACTAGGAACTAAATTGCAGGTAGAACTAGAAATTAGTTGTCCTTAAACACAGTTGGTGCACATAAAGCCACATAGTTGGTCGGGATAATTGTGATTTTGAATTTTTACATCATTTTATCTTTAGTTCTTGTGACAGATAATTAGTAAGTTAAATTTGCATCAACTTATTTGGCTTTTCTTTGCTGCCCGCAAACTTGCTTCGTACTGCTTCCGTCCCCACAATTCACCGCACATGTTCAATTTCACTGAGTGAATTTCATACTATATGGACACCCACTCTGCCAAGTGAGCTGCCAAACCAGCTCTCTCAAAGTCACAGCAGCAGGTCTAAACTTTTTCTTCAGGTCTAATGAGCAAAGCCCACATGAATCCTGCTCACAGCAGCTTTTATCTCTTTAATAATGTGGTCACTCGCTTGACACTCATGTCAAGCGGTCTCTCTCCAGACATAAACCAAAAGAATCTGACACGCAATGCCAATAACTGTCATTCAAATTAGAAACACAATAGGTTGATATTAGACCAACTGCTAAGAGGAGCCTGAATGAGAAGAAAGGATTCCAGTTTTGTAACATTCCCAAGATACAGACACACATGGAGTTGGAACGACACAGTATGGTGAAGCAACAACTTTGCTGGTGTTGTTTTTTTTTTTTGCTTTCTGTAAAGCACTTGTACTTTGCTATTATGAAACTTGTTGGTGTAAATATGCCATATAAATAAAGCTTACCTTGCCTATAATAAGCATTAAGCGAGTAGACTTCCACTATACTTTGCAAGCCTTATCCCAGCAAAATAAAATATGAAATCACTGCTGTAAGTGCTGTCGCAGCAACAGAAGCAATATGCATCAGCTAATGGTTTCCTGTTAAGCAACAGCAAATGACCTGAGAACACCTGTCACACAAGTTTGTGGTCTTTGTTTTCATTTGAATAGATAATGGGCAGAGCTATGGGGACAGGATCTGAGTTGGGGTACCCAGAGGGGACATAAAGTGAGTCTAAAAAGGTAAAGGCTAACAGGATGTGGGGGGACAAGGGGGGAAAAACAACAGGCGATAAAGGGAGGGAAGTTCTCCTTTAAACAAGAGCTTATTTGCTACTGTCCCCAGGGCAAGGAGTTCCCATGACAGCCACATACCGGACAGAGTTATCACAGTACATCAAACACATTCAGCCTCATCGCTGTCTCTCACACCCTCCCAGTCTCCCTTCCAAACATACACACACAAACACACACACACACACACACACACACACACACACGCTGCAGAACTACCACACACCCACATACACAATTGCACACATCAGATACATACCAACAAACTACTACAGGTATAAGCTAATAGATCCTCAAAAATACAAGTTCTTTCTCTCTTTTACTATCTCTCTCTTTCTGTTTTTCACACACAAACACACACACACATACACACACACACATACACACATACACACACACAAACACACACACATACACACACACACACACACACACACACACACACACACACACAAACACACCACAAGCAAACCCTCACTCGCACCCAAACCCCATGTCCCCTTTCAATGAAAGAATGCCAAAAGGAATTTCCTGACACCAGCCAAATGACCAAACAACTGCCCATGTGGGCAAACGTGGTAAACCACATAAGGGCATAAGAGTTAAGGATAACAAAACCAACCCAACAGCTGAAACGATGACAGCTTGCTTCGGCAGCAAAACGAAACCAGCATGAAGCCGACATCAAGTTCACATGTCAGAATTATTGTCCATTCATTTCTCTAGCAGCACTACATGAGAATTGAACATCTGACATGTTGCACTCTGCCTGCCCTCCAGGCCTCTCTAACATTGGGTGGAACACCTGCAGCTGCCTAATCATTTCTGAAATGCACAGGCAAAATCTCTGTGACACCTTTGCTTCAGCACTACCAAAGCTGTGATTTCTATCCCCCAAAACCAATGAAGCCCAAATTTATTTTCACTAAAACTTTGTGCTGTCTGACTTCAAACTTAAGTGACTGGTGGGAAAAAAAAAAGCCCTACATAATTTACACTTTCATCATAAGCGCACACATAGTCTCCCATCTCCTGCAAAGTCTCTACACTCCAAACATAACAAACACATCGAACCCTTTCTGCCTCCTGCACTTTTTTCATCCCTCACTTCATGGGGATACACACATTAATCCCCTGGGACCGAACAGCCGCTGGAGAATTAGGCAGGCAGACAAAGGAAGAGCCAGGGGACTGTGTGTGTGTGTGTATGTGCGCACACACATGCATGTGTATGTGTGTGCATGCATGTGTGTGTTGGTCTGTGTGTGTGTGTGTGTGTGTGAGTGGCTAGACAGACAGTGGCGTTTGAGGGGGACATGTAGTTGAAAAGTGTGAATAAAAAGTGGCTGGGGGGACAGGAAGGGATTGTAGTTAGTTGGAGCAAGCGGACACCAAAGTTTGAAACGGGGAGCGGAGAGAGAAAGGGATGGTGAAGGAGAGATGGAACGAGGGGGGCCGCCTAGTAGAAGGGGTGGGAAAAATGTGTGTGTGAAAGAGAACAAGAGAGAGATAAAGAGAGGGGGGTGGCACAGACAAAAAA
>OMLB01001951.1:7757-27732 GCA_900302555.1 Myripristis jacobus
TTTTGTCCCTACAATGGCCCTAATACGCTGTGGTACTAGTCTCCCTGTTTCTCTTAAGCAGGGAGACTAGTATGCACACACACGCGCGCGCGCGCACACACACACACACACACACACACACACACACACACACACACACACACACACACACACACAAGATAGAGTATGCAAAGCATGACAGAGAGAAAAGGAGAGGGACACACAGGAGCAGCTTGGAAAGAGAAAGAACAGATTGTTTTTGACTGATAGGATCTGGGGATAATTACACTAATCATCGAGTCATCTCTATCAGATTCTGTCATGTGAAAAGTCCTCTACCTCTCATCTGTAGCCTCACACAAAATGGGTGTAATAATTACAAATCAAATTCTCACTCTACTCTGTCTCCCCTTTCCCTTTCTTCATATTCCTCCCTCTCTCCTCCTCCAGAGTTGTAGCTTTCAGCTGTTCTTCATCTTTCCCTGACAGCCATGATGTTTTATTAACTACGTGTAGGATCCAAGACAACTGAGCCGACCTGCCCAGTTGCAATAGATTGCACTAAGTTATACCAAGGCATGGAGCAAGATCTGTATAGCTGTGCATGTCTGATTTTCACCCTTTAAGGCTCACCTCCACACAAAAGCAGATATGAACATGCATACAAATATGTGCATCCTTGTGAACAAAAACATACAAAGCTATACTGGGAGAGGCCTCTGAAAATATAATCTACAGACACAATGATGCAACACAAGGTCTTATGCAACTGGCCTATTTGTTTGTTAATTGATTCATGAACTGGTCCAAAAATACTCAGGAAGGTTTGCAGCCCTTATGCAATACTTGAGAAAAGATTGTGCAAACATATGTTAATGTGCCTGTGTGCGTGTGTGTGTCGGTGCAAATTCAAACATCAGGGTTCTCCAAAGGCAGCATTGATACTGAACAAAGTAAGCTTGTTTAATCAGCCAGGAACCATTAACTACCACTAACATCCTCTTAGCGTCATATTAAAATTATATTGCAGTAAAACAAACACTCAATTCATCTCTGACCCAGAGCTACCCCCTCCTACGGCGACAATGACAGGCTGTGAACCACGTGTAAAGAGAAGACGAAGAAAAAATTGATCCAATTTAAAGCATGACAGGATGGAAAGCCTGGCATTCATCTATAGGCCTATGTGCCATAGAGAAGCTAAGGTGGTCTGAGCAGCTGAGAATAACACAGTTACAGAAGCACTTGATTGAATTACATCAAGGAAGGCACTCTGTGAATGATATGAGTGTGCCTCTTATTTAAGTCATAGTACACACTAAAGAAGACAAGAGTTTGGGGGGACACGCGACTGAAAAAGAATAGAGAACCTTAAATCACACTGTGCGCTCCTCATCAAAGAGAGATTTTTTATGGAGTAGCTTTGGAAGACAAGCGTCTTGCTTTGCAGGGGGACAGGGTAACACCGGGAGGATTACAACAGTGACAAGTGGCACAATCCTTTGAGCTCTTTCCCAACTTTATAGGGAGTAGGGATGTCACAGAAATTGATAATTAGGTACCAAGTCAATACTAAAACCTTTGAAATTACACTACTACCAGTGTTTTTACTATCGGTAGGATCAACAGAACTGGATTCTTCACTCTGTGACTCAGTGCTCTCATTCTAATGGCGACACATGGAAACAATTTTTTAAAAACACGTTTTCTTTTTGTTTCAACCTTCTGTCCACACGAACAGATGTGCTAGTGCTAGCCACTATAAGCTCCCCATAGTGGATTGTTTTGATAATGCGATTTTCCTTTTGTCATGTGGACAGCCGTACACAAAACTATTTGAAAATTTTTTAAAACCATATTTGTACCTGCATTGTAGCTCTGGAATGTCAACAAACCACTCCAGTCCTGACAAGTGATTGCTTCTATCACTAGCACATCTGTTTTTACATTGTCAGTGAACAAATATTTTTGAAGACGCTCTCATGTGGAAGGAGTTTTCTTTTTAAATAGATGAATAGTGTTTGTTTGTTTTTTTAATCCATCTGTGTGGCCTTAGCCTGTATGTTTAAATACTGAAGCACTTAAAGATGCAGTCATGCTTACAGGACTGTAAATCACAATGAGAGCACATACTGTATGAGAGCACATACCATTGTATTTACTGTTACAGGACATTTCATTCATTTGCTCTAATTTGCAGTCCTTATTTTGTTGGCATGCTTTGTTTACTACTTGAAGGTTACAGGCCGATGTTGCACTTGTATCTCAGCTTTCTTATTTAAATGCAGCCTATATGTTTAAATATCTGAAACATAAAGTTTATGTTTACTTGTTAATGTCTATATAAAAGGGAGTGTGCGCTAAATAGGATCTGTATTGAGGATCATGCAATTTCACCAGTTCCTGTATCAACCATCAAAATTTTGGTACTGTGACATCTTTAACTGGAGGTTATGAATACTTTTTAACAGATGAGCCGAGTAAAGCAGCAGCCTTCAACTCAACACTGAAATGGGGCAGAACCTTTTGTCGGGCTGTAAGCATCACCTATTGATCAATAGTCAATGAAAGGTAAATAAACATAAAGCATGCTCTTGTGAGTTACAATATTTAACACAATCTTGGTTAGGTTAACATGGGTTGCACACGGCTCACAGCATAATGAAGAGAGGAGGTCTATAAGTTAATCACAGACTACCCGCTTCTAACACACGACCTATACTTCACAGGGATGATAGAGTACATTCCATAGTCAGCACAACACTAAATTTAACCACATCTATATGTGCTTGAGGACACTAATCATACTCTCTCTGACATTTACACCCGCACACACACACACACACACACACACACACACACACACACACACACACACACACACACACACACACAATTAGGATCTGAGTTGAGCTGGAGAGCAGGGCTACATGTGTGCATGCATCTATGCGTGTGTGTGTGTGTGTGTGTGTGTGGGTGTGTGTGGGTGGGTGTGTCTGAGCTATAGTGCTGATGACGTCTGACCTGCAAATGAATAATGGATGGCTCAGGGAGGTGTCTAACTATATGCATGAACTGAATTAATGGTTGCAGGCATGTTAGCGATTGTGGTAGCTTCTTTAAATCAAACCAGAGATTACTATCTTCTCTGAATTACACACTGTAGAAAATCTTATCAAATCAAGAAAAGAAAGGAAAAACTGCACAAGGCTCAGGCTTACTTCGCTCACAAGCTGAATTTATGTTGGCAGGATAGAGACTGTTTTTAAAAGAGCAACTGTCTTTGCTCAAGGCAAAGCAGTTAAAGTAGTGAATTAAATGACAGTGTGTTCTTTCTCTGCATCCATCGCCCAACTTCAGAGGAGAAGAGTGCTGAAGGCAACCCAATCAAAGTTTAACGAGCAGCGCCACAGAGGCTATAGGACACAGAATGAGCACCCTCAAAGACAAATGGGCAGGAAGGTGGTGTAGTACGTAAGGAGACAGGGTTAAGCCCTTGTGTTGGAAGGCATCTGTCCTGCTGAAACATCCCTGAACAAAGCACTGACGCCAGGGGCACTGCTCTTCAACCTGGCACTGTGACCTCTTACTGTGTGTGTGTGTGTGTGTGTGTGTGTGTGTGTGTGTGTGTCAAACACATGCAGGCAAACAACTGATGACTTCATATACATCAGACAGTTCCAATAAATACGTCATCAACAAGGTGCATCATCACTCAAGTATATCCTGCAAAAATATGGCAAGCAATACACAACTGCATAAAATATTATTGATGTTCCACTATATTGCTTTGTTTTTACAAGCTCATCCTCTTCCTCTTACTTTAACCAGGGCTCATATCACCTGCCCAACTTAATAGCGTCATCTTTATTTGCCACGGTGACCTTCTTTGCTTGTGTAACCTTGTTTCTGTCTATTGTTTGTCTTCACTGTAATGCACTTTGTAAACTTGGTTATTATTATTACAGTAGTTATAAATTAGAAGAGCCTTGTCAGAGTAAAGGCATGTAAGGCACATAAGACATGACGCCACTGATACATATCAAGGCTCCTTTGTAACTGCATTTGTTTGTGTCATAGCCTATTTCTTTTGGGCAAGCATGCACGTGTGTGTGTGTGTGTGTGTGTCTGTGAGTGTGTGTGTGTGTGTGTGTGTGTGTGCGTGGACCCATGCAATAAAAGACTAATGTGAACTGGTATGGCATTTTGCCATGTGGTCTAGAAGTCTTCCCAGAAAAAAAGAAAGAGGCCAATTTATTGAGGTCTCATGATCACAACTATAAAAGCAGATGAACCTAATACAATCAAGGCTCAGGGCTCTGTGGTCGTATGTTAGTGTCACAGAGGGAGACATGTGAGGGTCATTAGGTGGGCCCAATGAGGAGCCTGTGGGGCTGACAAGGGTGTGTACTTTATGTGAATATCTCTCATTCCTCCCCTCTCTTTCTCCCTCTGTGTGGGTGTACGCTTACAGGAATCTATTAGCGACGCTGTTCACATTTTTGCCTTGCTCGATCATTTTTCAGCTAAGTGAAATCCCCAGAATTTTCCTCTAAGCCTAATCCACAATACAAGGTCCAATTTGTTGAAGAGTCTTAAAAAAACAAAAACAAAAACAAAAAAAAAAAAAACATGCGCGCGCACACACACACACACACACACACACACACACACACACACATACACAAACACTTTATGATGAGACAAGAGAACAGACAAAGGTAAAGTGATAAGAAGTGAGGTGAGAGGGAGAGGATATTTTTTTTCCAATTCAAATGATTTTCGAAAAACCTTCCAGGATGGAAGCTTGCAGTGGTGTTTGAAAAAAATTACAGTCCTGGAAATTATAACAGGTAGAACAACTGGATGCTTTTTGGAAAAGAAAAATACATAAATATACTAACAGTGGCATTTTTTACTTCTATGTTACTTCCTGCCATAGAGCTTAACAAGACACAGAATCACAGTAAATACGAATAACATCCAATATCGAGTACCCATCTCACTATCACTTATCAATTTGTGATTATACAGAAGTTTTTTTTCTCCTCAGAAACAAATTTTGTTGGCCACAGAGATGAAATCAGTGAGAAAACAATGGATCTGTCTCCCTCGCTCCATCTGTCAGTCCATCCGTCCAGCCATCACGCGATATCATCACTACGCATCAGATGTAGTATTTAATATAATATGCTCTTAACATACAAAGGTCACTCATACTGCACTTTACACAAGTTTCATCTGTGGACTATACTGGCTGTAGGAAGGTCATCGCAGTGTGAGTGGCACTGTATTCAAAGGATGGGTTTCAATCATTTTTTGGATTCAGCTGTGAGACATATCCCATCGGCTCTGTGCACGTACTGGATAGCAGCACTCGAAGAGACCCCAAATTAAGAAATGTGAACTACTCTAATTAACCACTAAACTGGAATGCAGTTTGTAATGACAAAATAACAAACTGCAGACAATGGACCATAAACTTGATTTGATTTTTGTAATTTCAATGTCATGGCTTGGAAAGTCTTTCACTCATGTTACCTGTCTCAGTGCTAGGTGGGTTTATACAACTCCAGACGTTAACCTTTAAAATTTTCAAGTAATTCTGCAGGTCTGGTGTCGCTCAATTTGACTGATTTCTCGGTTGAAAAACCAACTGAACCAATCAAAAATGTTGTAGAGCTTGACATTATAGTTTTTACTTTGCTCCGCTCCACTCTTAAAACCCCGACAAAAACAGGATGTTTGCATGGCTACGCCTCAGTGTTCACTTAAAACGACATTAGATCCAGGCGAATATGTTGGTCTTTAAAATTGGTTAGGGAAAATCGAACCCTCCTCCCTCATGGAAATCGATAAAGAGTGGAGGCAATGTCAGACTGAAGATGGAAATGGAGTGTAACAAGCTGACAATTCAGTCTTGAAATCAGGCATAACCAAAGTCTGAGCAACAATGTAATGTTAGGCTTCACTCTTGCTCTCACAACAGGAACAGGAACCAAGTATGGAGAGAGGTTTGAATGATGTGGAACAACAAGGCTGCTCATTTACAATGAAAATCAGAGTCAACTGGAAAGCAGAGAGCATCAACTACCTTATCTGGAAATATATTCTCTAGCTGAAATTAGCTTGACAAGGGTGTGTACTTTATGTGAATGTCCCTCATTCCTCCCCTCTCTTTCTCCCTCTGTGTGGGTGTACGCTTACAGGAATCTATTAGCGACGCTGTTCACATTTTTGCCTTGCTCGATCATTTCTAAGCTAAGTGAAATCCCCAGAGTTTTCCTCTAAGCCTAATCCACAATACAAGGGCCGATTAGTTGAGAGAGAGAAAAAAAACAAAACATTTTCAAGCAATCTCTTCTGAAAGTGACAGGTTCTCCATCCACCTAAGCAATTTGCAGAATAAACTGGGAAGGTTTGGATAGGAAGTGATTAGTTAACACACTATACTATGCCACATACAATGCCACCTATATTGCTTATGTCAGTTTATACAGATCATTCTACAGTGTCTCAAATCCAAGCAGTGAGCATGTTTACATGCACACCATATTCCTGTATTATTTGGATTATCCGCAATATTCCGGTTGCGCACGAGTCATGTAAACACAACCGAACCCGATTAAGGTCATATTCTGGAGAGAATTCCGAATAAGACCCCTGGCATATGCCTGTTCCAACCGTAATACTGTGCCATGTCAACACCTTAATCAGAAAATACCCCGTACCGGAATATTCAGTTACGTCTGCGCATGCTCGATTCACAAGGAATCCTGGGGCGTCTTTGTTGCTATGGTTACTGCAAGTGGGGAGAACGACATGGCGAACAGCATGGCGAAAAGCAGCAAGAGTCAGCTTGTTTCCTGATGCAGGCTGCATTCTCACCAAGCGCTCTTTTGTGCTTTGCTTTTTGCATTGCATTGCTCCCCTAGATTTTAAATTAATTTTTGCATCTGTAGAAATAAAATGTCTGATCTCATGTCTGTCTCCACTTCATGCTGTGGGCCATGAGCCAGGGTCATAACAGCCTATTCGCAATTTAACTCTCAAAAATAAATGTATTTCTTCCAGAACAGCCTTGATTAGACTCTTAGGCCAATGTCGTTGATAATTATCAACACCGAATTATAGATAATATTAAGTATACTGCCAAAGTCTGGTTGCATTTTTCCACGGCTGAAATAATGTGATATTTTGTTGATCCCTGAAGGTGAAATTTCCATCTCGTTGCCCCCTTCTGCAGGGAGGTTAGAGTACACGGTCAGCAACAGAGCAGCGCCCCTCAAGGCCCTTAGGAATCAGTTTCTTGCCCATGAACACTTAAGCACGGCAGAAGCTTGATGTCATAGATGCTTCAACTCGAAGTCCTCATGTTGAAGAACTACTGCTAGTCACCACACTACCTCTCTCTCCAAATACTTTGGGTCAGAAGGTCACACGTAGTTTGGTACAGGTACTGCAGTGTTGAGGCACTGGCCAGCAACTCAATGTTGACCAGTTGCTTGATGTTGAAAGAACAATGTGCGAAGATCAGAAGTGCGAAGATGATGGATATGTCTACCATTTTTGCTGTTTCTGAAACCTGAGTGCTGTGTAGCATGAAGACCTATGCAAAGGAAATTCTTTCTCACACACAACATACCAGCACATCAAGGCATGGCTGAGACGCTTGGCACCACCGCTGTAAACAAACAAGTTGAGCAGCAATTTTAAAGCTGGACAGATATTCTTAACTATTCTTAATTCTTGGATGGTATCATGCCCCTTACAACTATACATGAAACTAGTGCACTTAGGGATTATGTTGACTCAAGTTGCATGCGGTGTGTGTGAAAATGTTACAGAATGAGGGTGCAACGAAAACAGCCAGTGGAGAGTGACACAAAAAGTGACTTCAGAATTAAACAGCACGGTCTGCAGTGGAATTGATACACGCGTAGTAATATGTTTATTTATTGGTGTATATTGTGCTTGCTTTATGTTTTAATAAGGCCATTGTGTATTTAGAGTTGTGTAGGGTAAACATCGGTGTGAATGGCCGAGTGGTGTTTACATTGTCTGCTAAGCAGGGCTGATGATTATTGCTAATAATGATTGTGAAAAGTTCAGTTGCTTCGCGTAAGTAGATGTTTTTCCTTTTTTTTTTAACCCCTCCTTTAATAACATCATTTGAGGTGCTTATGAAATGCCACGCCCAGCCTTTACATGTTCATTTGATGCCTGTAATGACTGTTTTCTGGATTTCTCTGAGCCAGAGTCAGCAGAGGACTGACTGATGTAGCTGCAGAAAACCCTAATGCCAAATACGGGCAGCTGAACTGAGCTGTCATGGTCTGGGCTTCTAAAAAAGAAAAGGAATCTTTAGAGTGAATGCTTATGTTTACCACAGTCGCTTAAGAGTTGGTCACACAATACATACAATATGTAAGCCATAACCATTATTACAGTCAGAACCATGTCCTATAGCCTGCATCAGTCTGGTTAAGGATTTGCTCTGACTTTGATTATGGCAGCTGGGAAACGGACTACAGCATAAGCATTTTGATCATTTTTAGTGAGAGAACTGCAGAATTGTAGCTTAATTAACATGTTTGTTAAATGTACTGAAACGTATATGCTGCATTTTGTTTGTCTGTGACAATTTAAATTAAGCTTTACCATATATCAAAGTTGAAATCATGAGCAAATTATTGATGAACAGGGTGGTGCTGCAACATGATATCTGTTGCTGCTGACACAGAATCCCATTCAGCTAGCTACTGAGAGTTCAGCCTGCCTGCAAACAGCAGAGCCGACGGCCATTTTGAGCTTCTGCAGTGAATCCAGGCGCATTTAATGAAACTGTAGCGTGGGGGAGGGGGAGATTGCGCAGCGCGCAGTGTGCAATAACATTGGAATGTGAAGTGAGCCAGTGAGCATGCTGGGAATTTACACCACTGATTTGTTATGTGGATAACTTAGATCATGTTTTCAGATTAATTTTTTTAAAAGCAGTGATGCTGAAAATCTCTCCTCTGGGTTGTTTTTACAGCAAGGTGTTGAAGGAAATTCTAGTTAGATATTTTTTAAACTAAACAGAAAGCATGAATATAAATTGTTTGACGTCCAAGGAGGCATCGCTAACAATGTGCTTAGTATGCTTTTGAGCTTCACGTGCACTGTATATATCCAGTTCATGGGAGTCTGCTTGGTGAATAGGTTCTAGTCACAGCATGTCACAGCATGCCAAGTTGCAAAATATGCAAACTAAACTGGTGGAAAAATTAGGCCTTTTTAGATGGTATCAGATACCTTTCAGTTACAGCCGCGTTAGGCAGTAATTAACAGTATAGCTGTACCTCAGCCCAGGTCACTGCTATCATCTGATAACAGAGCTCAAAGATTTATTCACTTGATACATTGACCTTTTTTTAAAAAAATATCCTTGCTATCCCGTGTAAGCCTACTAAAGCCTCACACTTATTTACTTGCCATGCAGCAACATACTGCATGTGCCTCACTGCGATGGTGTTTTTTTATTTGAGATGTATCGTTCAGATGTAATAACGGACAGTCGGCATCTTGAAAACCAGTGTAATTTGTCTTTTCCTGCTGAAATTGGAAACTGTTGTAGTGGCTTTTTTACCTTCAGATTTTTAATTATCATTGAAAGCAATTTTTCTTGACCTTATATTTAGCTGTTAGTAGAAGCAGTGAGTTGTATTCATAGGAAGAAGCTGTGTATTGTGGTTAGGTGTGTTAGGTCTCTTATTGATTTCTCTCTTTCAATTTATGCTCAGGATTATCTCTGTACATGAAAAAATTACTAGATCGGGGAACACACCCAGATTGGTGAGGGGCCGGCCAGGGAAAGAGCTAGCCTGCTCCCTACGTTTACATGAAAAAATTACCTGAAAATAGCTGATCAAGCAATAATTTTTTTAATATCATGTTTGATTTAATCGACTGTGTAATATTAGCATTCACTCAGTAATCACGACCCAGTATCACACTGTCATGTTGCAATTATTGTGGTCAGAAATATCTTGAGTAGAAATTATTATTATAGCACTTGTTTAAATGAACTGAAAAACCTCTCTAGCTGTGCTAAAATCTTTTAATCACATTTTGCATTGCCCATGCAGATTTTATTAAGAGCAGGAGAAGTGCACTCAGTAGAGTATAGACCTCCACAAGGCGTATTGACCATTTTTCTGACGATAGGCTACCCTATGTGCTGAGCAAAACTCAGGAGAGACTCAGTAACCAAATGTATTGTCCAACACTTTTCAAATTACAAATGAATTACTGTATGATTCAAATATAATACATCACTGTTTAGAAACTATACTGTAAAACTGTACTGTACTGTAAAACTCCCACAACCTCTCAAGTTTAGCTTTCTCTCGTTCTCTCTGTATCTGTTTCACTTTATTCTCTCACACACACACGCACACACACCATACAGCAACAGCTTTTTCACAGTTTTTTTTTTTTTTTATAGTTGTGAAGCACCAGGCTAATAACCAATTTAACCCCCGCTTGTTGACAGATTACATCAGCCTCTGACATTTTTTACAGTGTTTTTCTCCCGTGTGTTTGCTCTATATTCTGTTGATTTTCTTTGTCAGCAGTGTATTTTATAAGCTGACCCCAAAAAACACAACACGCATCCTGGATTTTTTCACCCACAATCAGAGTGAACATGGCCATAGTAGGATAAAAGGAATATTAGGCTGATAGATCCAGTGGTATGTAAAGAAAGAGAGAGAGAAAGATGAAGGGAGTAGCAGTGGTCGAGTGAGCTAGACTGACTGAAGAGAGAGAGCGTAAGTAGCGAGAACAAACATTTTTCAAATGTGTCACCGCAACTACAAGAGGTTCTTCATTATACAATCATAACTGTGCAGAAAAGCTTAAGGCTGATAGGCCCAGTAGTTTGCAAGATTAGCTGCAGACAGACAGACAAGGAGGGACACACACACCAGGCCAAATGCATGATTTCCTCTGGGTGATAATTAAACACTTTTTTTTTTTTATTACCATTACGTTACAAATGGTCGTAACAAGTGGTAATAAAAGTGTGGGGTAACATGTAACACTGCTGAAACATGTCTTCAAATGTCACATCACCAGTATCAGTGTATATTATCCTATTATTATCAGTGAAAATACCAATCAAAGCTGTTTTGCTGTTTCAGTGCTAAATAATAGATAGAGGTACGCAGATTGCTAAAGCAGAGGAGGTCATTCAAGGGTGAGGCTTTAACTGGGAAGATCTGACAATTGTATACATGTAGCCAATGAATGAAGCAGTAAAACAATGAAAAAATTTTTTTTTGTTTCCTCCTAGATTGCTGAAGAATTTGGTGTTAAATCCATGACCAGGAACCTTGCCAGTTAAAGGTGAGCTATTCTTTTTTTGATTTCATAAAACTGTGTGCAAAGCATGTTATTCGACACAAACGGTTTACCACTGAGTGCAAAGTGAGAACTTGTCTCATTTTACTGCAGCACACAGTTTTCATACATCAGACCAAATTGTGCATGTACTGCTGTATTATAAATATTCAACCATCAGATACATGAACACACACAGATTGTGACAACTAGCTCCAAAACTACAGTGTCTGCGACAGTCAAAACTGTGTACGGAAAATCCTTCACCTTTTGTGTAACCTCTTTACTGTTGCCAGTACAGCCTCAATTTGGCAGCTCTGATTGGCTGAGCATGTGGCCAATAGCAACATGGGGGGATGGTAGGCAGGGTTGGGAAATGCTGCTGCTGCTGTTAACTACAGTGTCATTTCCGTGCTCTGGATCAAGACGGAGGTACACTTGAAATCCTTAGGCTAATGAGGAAATTCAGGGAATTGGTCAGGGCAGTTTGAACAGTTTTGTTCCAACATAAAAAAGGATTATTGGCACACTGAGCTTCATCTTGACTTTGTCACTTGGGAAAGATATATGTATATATACCAGAGATCCTCAGAGAGGAGACATGGCATTGATTCAAAAGAGTGAGAGTCAACTCTGTAGTGAAAAACTGGCTCTTGTGGAACAGAGTAGTTTGGTATGCAGATCTCAGTGGAAAAAGAACCTTCCAGAACAGAACAAACAAGAAAACCATAGGGCTCCAGAGTGACCTCTAGTGTTTCATCTGAAGTTCTGCAGTCACATCTTTGCTGTGCAGTGCGTACAGCCCAGACCAGTTTCACAGGCGGGAGAGGCAGTACTGTTTATTGCCCTAGCTATTTGTTTGATTTTGTAGATCCTTCCAAGTCTCACTGTGCCACTGCATAGCCTCTAATCTCTCCTTGTCCCTCTACAGGTAAAAATGGAAGTGGTTGTGGCAGAGGAGAAGAAGAAGATTTTCCGTGCCAGGAAAACCATGAAAATCAGTGATCGGCAGCAGCTGGAAACTCTGCACAACACTTTGTTGACAGGACCTCCATCATTGTCCAATCCATCTCCTCCTCCTCTTTTGAATGGCACACACAAAGAGGATGGACAAAAAGTGGCAGACAAAGAGCAAAACAACACCTTGGACTCAAACTCCCCACGTGCTGCATCACCTGTCTCTCCAGCCTCAAGGGGCTCCCCGATTCCTTCCCTGTCCCTAAATTTGTCCCCGTCTCCTTCCTCTTCGCAAAGTCCAAAACCCAAGGATGAAACTCCGACTTCTCCCATATCGCCATTCCACTCCTTGAACTTTGAACTTAAAAAGATGGAAGAGGAAGGGAAGAAAGGGTCTTCACCATCTCCATCAAATGAGTGCCCTGCATCAGCATCAACAGAGGCAAAGGAAGGCCAGAAAAAAGACATAGAGGTGATCACGGAGATGGAAAACAAAGAGGTAAATGCTAACATTTAGAAATTGTTTTTGTAACAAAAACGATTAACTACATATGTCTGGGGTTCTAATATTCAGTGGGATCAGCAGCATGAAAACATTTGAGATATTAACTAGATATACAGGTGTTGTTTGAGACAGAAAGTAATACCTGCACATAAAAGTGCATATGTGGATTGCTGGTGATTTAAGTGCGGAAAATCCAATGTATGTGAAAGTCATTGGATGTTTTGTAGGGTTGCACTTCAGTTCACCTCTACGTAATGAGATTGATTTGGTAGCTGCTCCTGCCGTCCATTCCGCTCCCTCTTCACCGCTGCTGTCTCCACCCAGTGACCTGCAGCTTTCAAAGTAGTAGGGAAAACAGAGTGCAACTGGGACTGGTGCTACCTTTTAAAGAAAAAATAGCACTGATTACACACATTAATGTTTAATTGTTTTGGAATTCGTTTGGAATTTTTGAATGCTTGCAAGTCCAAGAACCACAAGTTCTTCTGATATCCTGTTCTAATTAACCCGTGTTCTTTTCTTCAGGAGGCACACACTACAACAGAATGCCAGGCTGTGGAGTCTGTTAAGGACTCTGTTAAAGGTTCAGCTCCACATTCGCCTCCACCACCTGCAGTATCTGGCAAAAAATCAGACAAGGACTGTAGGATAAAACCTGAGTGCCCAGATCCCATGCAAACGGATAATGACACTACAGAGGCTAAGGCCCCTGAGGCCTCCACAGCCAAAAGAAAAGTAGAGAAACCTTCTTCCCCCAAAGCTACCACTCCTGCTTCCTCTCCTCGGGCCAACTCTCCTCCTTGTTCCTCCTCTGTTGGTCCAGCTCCTTCCGCTCCCTCAGATCAGAAGCTGGATCGGGAAATCAAAGCGGAAAAGGACATAAAGGAAGAAGTGGAGGATGACAAAGAAGATGTGAAGAAAGGATTAGCAGAAAAGCAAGTCGAAAAGATGGAGGTTGACTCGGTGAAAGTAGAGACAAAGAAGGTCAAAACGGAGGCAGAAGAATCTGCTAAGCCATCTCGCCCCTCGTCCACCCCACCGTGTGACACAGGTGAGTGTGAGTCCTTATAGATGTGTCAACCAGATATTTAAAAAAAAACAGTAAGACTTAGGTATATTGGGTATGTTGTTACCATTCAAGATTTTTAAAATACTGAGATTTATATTCCTTTTGTTCCTTTTTAATTATCCGTCAGGATTTTTAAAATACTGAGATTTACATTGTTCCTCTTCCATTTTAACCAATGAAACTAAAAAAATAATGTTTTTGGGAACTGTAAACATGAAGGTTCATGTCCAAACACTGTTCTTAACTTATAGCTTGAGTTGAACTTTATTGTAATTTCTAACGCACATCCTCAGTGGAACCGATTACAACTTATATTTACTAGTAGCTCATTTTGACTTTAATTTTTGAAGTCTAGTTATTAACTCTACAATTTGCCCCATTTCGTGGAACAGTACATGAGGCAAATTTAGTTTGACCTATTTGTCACTGAACTTTTGGATCCAGATGCGCTCTTTAAAATGCAACTGCTACCACTTTCAAGCCAAAACACTGTATCTGATCTCCAGAAAATGATCCAGGATGATTTGTCGTGTTTCTCATTGAGGCAAGTTAAACTGGAAAGTTTTAGTAATTCAGACCAAATTGTCCTAAGGCACTGGAATAACATATTTCATAGCTGAATTTTTAAAAGAAAATATTAATTTATTAATTAAGTAATTAAATTTTAATTTAGAACTTTTATTTTAAGAATTGTACAGTAATAATGTTTTAGCAACATAATTGGCCTTTTAGCTGAGAAGTGATACATGAGAATCTTTTAATTCACAATATGATGACTTTTCTGTGCCTTGGAAGGTTTATACATTTATACATAACAAATATCAGAAAAATGACCAGCGTCTGTGAAATTACTGGCTAACTAAACTGCTAACTGCTTCACACGGTAAGACT
The DNA here is from genome assembly GCA_900302555.1 of Myripristis jacobus. Taxonomy (NCBI): domain Eukaryota; kingdom Metazoa; phylum Chordata; class Actinopteri; order Holocentriformes; family Holocentridae; genus Myripristis; species Myripristis jacobus. The sequence continues at coordinate 22,541 of OMLB01001951.1, forward strand.
TAAATTATAACTGTTCTAAAGTTAGTTTTAAGTTTTACTAAATTAATTCATCGAATTTCAGAAAATATCTATGCTTCATCTGTAATGTCATACTTATGGGTAATAAGAAAGGAAAACTAACAACATATTTAGTCTTAACATTACTGTAGCATAACGATAACAACAACAACCACAGTAAGAAGAGGAATTATTTTTATCATTATCATGAGCACCATTCATACAAAGGATGTAGCTCAAAGTTCTTTACAATAAAATGAAAACAAACAAACCCATTATTATTTCTGGTGAAACCTGACCTGTTAACGCTCACATGTCCTAGGGAGTTTTCAGACGTTCCTTTGCATCACTAGAGAGATGGCACACAGTTATATCAACTGATTGAAGAATTACACATCCAGTAATCTGCAAATGGAGGGGGAAAACACAGCAAGATTAAGCAACAATGTGTTGTGAAATGGACTTCAAGCTACGTTTCATGTCAAACCTTGAAATCCATGTTGTATCACATTGTTAATCTTGGTATTCTTGTAAAAGCTTCGTAACGCTGAAAAATATTGTGAATGATCAAAACCATTCCATTTCTCCCATACTAGCGCAAGAGGCGAAGTGCTCCACCTCGGGACTGAAGCGAACTTTGTCGGAGGGTTATGAAAAAGATGAACACATGGAGAGGGATGTGAAGAGGCCCAAGGTGGATGGCGTGGAGTTGGAAGCACAATTGGAACTGAAAATTACTGCGAAAGCTAGCAGTCGCCTTAAACTTGAAAAGGTTACAAATCTGTTTTAATGCACTTAACCATTTAGTCCTCATTTTAGTCTGCTTCATTGCCAATACACACTTGAGTATTTAATTGTTTGAGTGTTGCAGTCTGTAAACTTGGTTCACATTTTCGCCTTTCTGTCTGACCTTATTCCCCAGGTTGTGCAACAGTTAGTCGAGGAACGGTTGAATCTCTTGCAGCTAACAGAATTTGACAAAAATTTACAAGAGTTGAAGGAGAGAGTTGAAAAGATCGACTCTGCCACCAAACACCAGACCACCCTTAACACACTCCAAGTAAGTAGATTCTCCTCCATTTACCTGATGAAAAAACATTTTCCCATCTTTCAAAGAAAAACTGTTTATTTTTAGCTTCACATATGTAAACCTTTTATTTGCTGAATTGTGCTTTGTAATTCAAGGACTGTTTAAGTTCAGACCTTACAAGTAGTAAGGTTCAAATTCTCAAGTCCGCATTCTTGTTTTTAGGCCAAGATAGCCCGACTTGCAAAAAAGTTTGGAGAGGCCAATCAGATGTCAGAGAACAAAAGAAAACAAGAGGTAAGAAATTAGTAGTAGTAGTAGTAGTAGTATTGTTGTTATTATTTATTTTTGTTCCTGGTACTCAAATAAAAAATTGTGGAAGTATTTTTACTGACAGTGTACTGTATGGTTTCTATAGGCACTTGCCGCTGCTGCTGCCGCCGCCGCTGTTAACAAGACAGCATCTGCTGCAAATACCCCTTCAACACAGCGGTAAGTGTGTGTCTATACCTATAATATTTCCTCACCTAGAACCCTAACAATAACAGTTTTGACCTGTGGATTTTTTTTGAAGTGATGTGTTTATCTGGTCAAAATTCACAGCATAGATTTGTTTAAACATGTTGTTCTTAAAACGTGCAGCACTGTATGATCTGTGGTATTGTATGTAAATTTAATTGGGCCTTTGTATGAACGTGACAATACCGGACTGAAGCCAGTACAACACACGGAGCCGTTCACAGCGTGAATATTTGACATTGTCCCGGATTGCTATCTGTAATCACTAGAGACTGGATTGATATCTAATGGAGACAGAATAAAGACTGAAATCCTTGCATCCTCCAAAACCATACTTTTTGGAAGCCAAGATTTCATGCCCCTTGTTCGGTTTGTCAGGACCAACTTTTTTTAAACTCTTACTTCACTTAAAATATTTCTTATTAAGACTGGTTTGGATCAATAAACATACACTTCCCAGTCTGTGTTTTGCACCTGCAAAGTAACCCCGCGTGGGTCCAGGTCCTGAGTCTTGTGACGTTCTACAATGTGAAGCCTGAGCGTTACCTCGGGCAGTGCAGAGTGTAGTTAAAACTGCACCTCTCCCCCCAACAGCGTGCTCCGTCGGCAGACAGTAGAGCCGCAGCCTGAGGCGCCCAGAGAGGGAATGGTGCCCTCTGTTGGTAAGACACCTGCGCTGTTGGTCAAGAAGAAAACGAAGGAAGATAAAGAGGAGGATGAAGAGGAAGAAGATCTCTATGTTCCACGCCACATTGCCATGGCAAAACGACTGGCGGAATACAGTGAGGGGAAATGCAGAGCCGACATAAAGCTCCGCTCAGTCAATCCCCACTTGGAGAGAGTGCTGTACCATAATTGCAAGAGAAGCTCAGGGAAGCCCAGAGCAGACCGCTACGCATCTTATCTGTTTCGTCACCTAGTCCCCTATGAAATGTACTGTGACTGGGTCTCAAAGGTCAACTATGTTGGCTTACTGGGCAAGGACGCATTGCCCACAAACTTGAGGAGGACAATGAGAATGTTCATTGAGCGTCGATTCACTGAACTGTCCTGTGAAAGCTGGAGAGAGATCCGTGATTCTATCAATGAAATACTGCGAGTGAAGAGGAGACCGGAATTTTTTTGGGGTTTTGATGAAAGAACTGTCCTGTCGTCTTCTTGACGTTCTTCTGTTGTAGGAAAAAAATCATACCGGGACAATTGTCATGACAGAGTTATTGATATTATTAAAGTATATGATGTTGTTTAATTATCATTTTCATTGCACTTAGACTTTCAGCAGTGCTCCTGATATCACACATGCAAAAACTTAACGATTACTTACCGCTAAGCGCTTTAATGAATACTGAGACATATACTAACTTTAATCATGAGGTGGAAACATGCCACGTGTTGTGCAAAGATAACAGAGAATGGAATGGAATAAATTAGAATTCGACATCTTGCCACATTCATAGTCGTCTTCTTCGAGTGCCATACTGTTGTGGATGTAAACATCTCTAAGCATAAGCAATCTTTCTAAACAGGCCAATCCGGCATTTGGAGGTAAAGCAGACTCCAACAACCCTTGCTTCGACAAGTACAACTGGTGAGTAAAGGAAAGCCCATTCACGGGCTGCAGTGTGATCTTTTCTGGTGGATGAGATAATGTTTTTTAATATTTTAGTAATCTGACAATAAGTAGGATACTGACAGACAGTGGTATAGTACCTACACCTCTCAACTGACTGCAGATAAAGTCATAATAGATCATTATAGCATGGTATACTCTATGCCTTTCATTTGAAGGCCCCGGTGACTTGTCAACATCTGAACCCAGCCTTTTACTTTTCCCATCCCACTATTTTTCCCATCGATTCTAGCCCCATCAGCTCAGCCAACCCCAGCCCCCACGTCCACCTCCACAGCCATGGTGCCACAGGCCCCCATCCTCCAGCTGATCACATCCACTTCGAATGCTGCCTCCACCCTGGCCACTGGCATCACCACCCAGAGTCCCACGGGCACCCTGCTACTGAAGACAGCGCCTGGAAGCGGCATGGTTGCTACAGGTCAGCCGCTCCTTATCCAGCTGCCTTTGTCCATGACCAATGGCCAGACTGGGACACTGGTCAACATCCCTGTGTCATCTTTGTCTGCGGCCAACTCTCTCAACAAGGCCAAAACCACTGCATCCACCGCCACTTTTATACTCAAGCCCGCTGCTGCCACCACCACTGCAGCAGCCTCTGCCCCAGCTGCTGCCACCGTCCCAGCCCTGCAGGCCTCCACTGGTCAGATGTCCCCCGCCCAGATCTCTCTAGCTCGAGCCGTGTACCAGGGGGGTGCTGGGGGGATAAGTACTCCCAACGCTGGGGTGTCAGTGACTACAGCCAGGACCCCGGCTCAGTCTGTCTCTGTAGCAGGAGCTATGTCATCGGCCTCTTCACCTGCGACCTCTGGACCAGCAGCAACAGGTTCTGCAGCTCCAGGACCCCCACAAGGGACATCTATGACCTCAAAGACAGGTAGGGACATTGTAGTTGACATGGCTGTTTTCTTTGGAGCCACTGAAATTTTTTACTTTGTCAGGTACAAGTGTAAGCTATAAAGAGTCCATCTGTTGGCTGATCTGTCTCAGAATTTAAGAAAAATATATGTAGTGGCGGAGTGTTCATTCTTCAGCTCTAACAAACTACAGAATTGGAGTCGACTGGGTATCTGGACCACAATAGAATTGACTCTCTCTGTCTGTTGATTGCACTGTTTTGGCTACACTGATTGGCCAAATGGCATAAGAGGCAGAAGAACAGTGCAGATTACAATAATATTTCAAAATCAGTGAAAAATTTGACAAATGTCAGATGTGAAAGTCAGGTTTTAATTCAGGGAATTGTGACTACTCTGTACACACTAAACCACGTTTACCAGCGGAATGACTTTTCAATGTTGTGTCTAAGTAAATGACAGTATATGAAAATGATATTATACATAATAATACCGCAAATAAATCCTGCACACTAATCCTGCCCATGTAGGCTTGACCTGCATACTCTGTGGCTTATGCAGTGGGCAGCCTTTCACTTTGACCTTTAGAGGTCCTTAGAAACCAATCTGGTAATGAAGAGTAAAAAAGTGTTTTTCCTTTGGGCTGAAAGTCAGAGCACACCATGAGTAAACCTAAGACACCAATAGGTCAGCATGGTCAAAGAAAGTTTTGCTCACTCCTATATGTACACACAGCTTGGCACATGTGGCGTTATGTCATGCTCCCCACACTGGTATGTTTTTAGCAGAAGAAAACAAGTCCTGTGTGATCATTGCCTAAGCACTTCCTACATGACAGAATTTATGCAGTCGAAGGGTCAATTCCATCAATTCCCAGGTTTTAAACCAGAGTTATAGTCGATCCCAAAAATGTGAGTCATGCACCACTGCCTATATGAATGAATTAATGAAATTTATTTACTATGTTATCCCATTAGATACACCCTTACAGGCTTATAAGACACTGCAAAAGACTACAGTACAAAATAAAAAAAAATCTCCAAAGCATTCTTACTTAGTATAGGTGATTTCTAGATATCTTAAGTTGTCGTTCCTAAGGAAGGGATACAAGTCTACTATACCATGCAGCCATGTGGCAGCTGTTGCTTAAAAGTAAGAGAAA